>PVIU01019851.1:0-35340 GCA_004026605.1 Ondatra zibethicus
CTTTTTTGATGAAATCTGATAACTTCCCTTGGCATTATGTAATCAGTTAATGTAAAGATCTAAGCCATTGCAACCTTCCTTAACACTCTTTAGCAAAGGTCATTTTAGTTAAAAGAAGATGTGTTTTGGAAGTCTATACAGGAGAGACTATAAAAATCTATTGTAACAGAAAGGGTGAAGTTTTGTGTCTAAATCACAAAAAATAAGAATAAGATGGAAAGGATTATGATATATCTCAAAATGTTTGGAAAAGTTCTAGCTGTGGAAGTAGAGATGAATAAAATAAGAAATAAATGGCATGTATTTCTCTAAACCCCAATAACGTACTAGAATCATGTGCTTTAGAAAGCATGGGTAGGTCAATGTTACCAGTGATACAGTCACCATCTGCTGTGGGTTCCATATCTGGACTCTCTAATGTTTCATGTGGCATTCTCTGTGAAAGATGTTTTTAATAATTTGACCTAACCAAATGGAACAGGATCCCTCTAAGGTAACATATTTGTTTCTTTGAAAGTAACCAGCCCATGGATTTATGACCATGGATACTTTTGAAGAAATTAAGAAATTAGACCAAATAGCTTCTCGTTCTCTTCTGAAATTTCGAATATTTGAATTTAGTGGCTCAGTAACTACTGAAAGTTCCCTAAGCCTGGAAAGAATAGGGCAACATTTATTACACACAGAAAATCATTTTTCAAAGATAATTTTTAAAAACAGAAGTGAAGAAGTCAAAATTTGATTGATTCTTGTAAGGTAAAAAAATAGCCAGCTGCCTACAGAGACACTGGTATTTTAAGGCAACCTTTTAATCTTTGAAACTTTAGCAAGACTTTAACATTTATGTCTTTAAAATATTTCTTTCCGAAAGAATGTTAATTAAATTAAACGTGGAAATTCTTTCAGATTTACTATGTCCCAAGGATTTATAAACTGAGGTGTGCTTATATATTGACATGTGATGGTTAGCAAGAGATCCATTTGCCTCGCGTACCCAGTCATGTGTCACCGGAGTATATTCCAATATAATTTATTGCCTGTTCAACCATCTCTACAGCTCAGTTGTAATGTAGAACAGGAAACAATCTCAACCGTTTGGCGGCCAAACTGATGACTGCTTTCTTTTGACCTTCTGGAAGTGTGAGTCTCCTAGCTAATTCCTGAAGGACACATTGTTCAGGAATATTTACCAGTTTGAATGATGGCTAATTTTCCATATTGACCTCATACATAATTACATAAATTAAAGCCAGCCATAACAACTGAAGCTACGCATAAAATTTTATGGCTCTTGCCTTGCGCTAAGCTTGAAATTGCACGCCACACAGCACATATATCATTTTTGAAAATATGTGTTTAAGGCCTTTCTAAGAACTGTAAATAAAAGGTTTTCTTTTAGTAAATGTTACTGTGGAGCTTTCCTCTGGAAAATTCTAGCTAGTGAGATGGCTTATTGGGTAAAGGTGTTTGCTGACAAACTTGACGATGGAATTAAATTCCTGGGACCTACATGGTAGAATGCCACATGCCACTTTAGAGAGGACAATTGCAGAGCCCATAGCAGACAGTCTGTATACAAATCAGTGAACATATCATTGGAAATGTTGACCTACCCATGCTTCCTACTTCACCACGGTGTAGGAAGTTATTGGAATTTAAAAACCTAAATGCTAGTACTGGGATTTACATGGAACCAACATCCATGAACTGTCCTCTGACCTTCATATGTGTGCCCCTGTGAACACACACACACACACACACACACACACACACACACACACACACACACATTCACTCACTTATTCACAGGCATACACATATTCAAAAATAAATAAATGTAAACAATTCTTCATCTTCTATTCTTTCTAATCTGTCTATTAAGTAAGAGAAATGCCAGTAGGTACAACCATGGACATTTATTCATTAATTTACTCATTGATGTGCTTGTCTTAAACATGATTGTTTGATAAAAACTTCTAAATCTGGGATTCCAAGTTGCCTTAAAGCTACCGAACACACTGGGCAGTGGTGGCCCACGCCTTTAATCCCAGCACTTGAGAAGCAGAAGCAGGCAGATCTCTGTGAGTTCAAGGCTAGCCCAGTCTACAGAGTGAGTTCCAGGACAATCTGGGCTACACAGAGAAACCCTGGCATGAAAAAAAATTATATAAAACGTTGTACCAAACTATCAAACATTTTTAAAAAATGGAACAGAAATGGAGAGTTTAGATTCAACCCAATGACTAGAGAAGCCATCTTTTATTGAATTTATTACTTGTAATTACAATTTAAGTGTAAGAGGTGCCTGTCATATGTGATTTGAAGGGTTAATGATGTGGTAAGCCATTGCTTTCTCTTAGTGTAATCATCAGATGTCTACAAGTAAAACTGCATTGTGTGCTTCTTTAAGAATTACTCATGTTCAGAATTTGACAAAATTTATACTCACACTAAATACATTAGCTGATATTTTCTTTGTGATGATGGAGAGTTTTAGTTATCTTCCAAATATTAATGTTCCAGGATTATTAATCAGCAAGTATTATTGCATTCAATTTACCTCTAAAAGTATTTTGTTTAAAAGTGTGCAGTCAGTCATCTTCCCAGCTCGTTTCTGGAGCAGCATACAAGATTAATGAAGGGAAGCCCTTGACTGGAGCCTCGCCTGTTTTCTTGCCCTTCTGTACCTTCTGCTCTTTCCCAATTTCATACCTGTTACAGGAAGGGCCCACTTGTTCATCCTGCTGCCCAGTTCCCAGCCACCAGGCTAGCTTAACCCCGAAATAACCACAGAGAAACTGTATTAATTAAAACACTGCTTGGCCCATTAGCTCTAACTTCTTATTGACTAACTCTTATATTAATTTAACCCATTTCTATTGATCTGTATATCGCCATGTGGCAGTGGCTTACTGGGTAAAATTCAACACATCTACTTCTGCCACGGATCCATGGCGTCTCTCTCCTACTCCATCTTTCTTCCTCCCAGCATTCAGTTCTGCTTCCCCGCCTACCTAAGTTCTGCCCTATCAACTAGGCCATGGCAATTTCTTTATTCATTAATCAATAAAAGCAACACACAAACAGAAGGAACTCCTATACTACATACACACGTGGCTAAGGCTGAATCTATGCAAATTAATGATCTCTAGGATGGATCATGTTTATAAGATGAAACATCTTCACAGAAAAATGTGGTTTTAGAAAAAAATCTGTGATTGTAGAATATCTAGGCATCAGAAGATATCCTGGTCGAACTCTGTGAACAAAAGTTTAGACACATAAGGAAAGAAGGGCAATAATTGAGAAACAAGATTGGCCTGTAGGGAAGTCTATGGGGCAGGTTCTTGATTAATGATTAATTCAGAAAAAGCCTAGCTCACTGTAGGTGGTGCCAGCCCTGGGCATGTGGCCTTGGGGTGTATAAGAAAGAAGGAGGAATAATTAAGGGGAGCAAGTCAGAAAGCAGCACTCTACCACACTTTCTGTCTTGCTAGAGTTCCTGCCCTGGCTCTTTCCAGTGATGGCCTATTAACTGCAAGTATAAAACAAAATAAGCCCTTTCCTTCCCAAGTTGCTTTTGGTTCGTGGTGTTCTACCACAGTAGCAGACAGTGGAAGACAAAGGCTTCTGCATGTACTTCTTAGCCTATTTGTACCTTATCATTCCTCACTAAATCTTTTTTGATTGATTCAGCCCTTCAAAAATTTGACACCACATTAGACATCATTAGGGATTTCATGGTTTTTTTTTTCCTTCACCAACTTTATAATGTTTTCCTTTTAAACTTTAATTTTCATATTTGAAGTCTCATGTGATAGCCTTCATGGCTTGTTAGACCACTTTCTTGCTGAGCTCTTTAACTTCCCAGGCTCAGCGTTGAGACTATCTCATGTCTAGATTCGTCCAGAGTCCATGCTCTTTTGTGCTTCTGATTATGTCTTGGTGAACTCTCATCTACTTCTAGGAATATTCATTTAAGTGCAGAAATCTAACCCAAATGCTGCATTTCTCTAAGCTCTAGATATTGCTACATATTATGCATAACACGTATGTGTGTGTATGGTGTATGTGTGTGTATAATCTTTAAAACTGTTAGTATGAAAACCGGCATCTTGTTTGACTATCTTTAAGAATGATTTTACAAAATTCTGAGATTATTTCTCTGGGTCTTTCCCAACCCAATGAGCTTGTTATGTATATGAAGATTTCTCCCAAGGGAATAAAAATATCTTCTCTAGGAATGCAAATAAATTGTCCATAAAGATGTTCATTAGTCCCTCATCTACCTATCAAGGGTCATCTTTAAGGATATTCACTGATAATGTTTTTGCTTTATTCTCCAGAGGAGTTTTAGGGTTGTGCAGCAGTATCTGTGAAGATTTGGGTCCCCATGCTGAAGCACTTCCTTACCAGCCTACCTGACAGATGTGCAGCTAGAATCAGAGAAGCCACAAAGCTGCTTTCCTGTCCCCTGTGCTCCTTCCACTTTGTCTCCCTCTCTGTCCTTTTGTTTTTAATCTTCTGATCCAAAAATTTGAATAGGGCAGTCCAGGGTACTAAGGAAGGTAGGTGGGTGGATTCTAATATAAACTCAAAAAATAGCACTCTGATATTATCTATGATATCTGGATACTGTTCTATCTAGAGTAGTTATTAGAATTCAAGAGCTTATAAAGCTCAGTATTTGGGCTTCTCTCTACCTGAAGAAAGATTTTATGGAAGATTTGTATGTTAAAGCATTTTCTGAATCCAGGGATGAGTCAATATTTAAGTAGGCTTGGTCTGATCCTTGTTATATATTCTTTGAAAATACGAAAAAATACAAATAGACTAGATCTATCAGTTCTTGCATTAAATGTTTATTAGCTTGACAATTCTAACAGATTAATTAAACATTATTTTCCTTTCCAGGCCCCTCATTCCCTCTGTGGGGTCTGTTAAATTATGTATGTAATTATGATACATGTGTATGTATCATGTTGATGAAGCAGATTGCACCAGATTGCATGGATGTACTTAAAATGTAGATTACCATAATATTCAAAAGACTTTGTTTCCAAATGAGGATAATGTTGACAATTCACTTTTAAATCTTTTTATTAATTTGTTTCTGAGAAGTCACATGTTCAATATCTAACCCTTATGTCCTCTCACTATTTTGTATAAAAAATTGTAGTTTCTCAAGTATTTTTCTGTATCAAATATTATGATGAATAAATGGTGCTTTCAACAATTTATTTAGTATTTCTGAAATGTTCACTGAAACTACATTGATATTATCAAATAAATCAATCAAAATGGACTAAAACCCAATGAACTATTGAATATTCTCCAAACACACCATTTTATTTTTAGGATTCCTTTGTAAGATTCCTTTCTTCTATTTGACATTTTGAAGGCTCTTCCTGTTGACTTTGAAATGCCTTGTAACATAGTTTCACGAATAGCTTTCTGGTCTGCCTAGTATCTACTGCTGTCTGATCTGTCAAACTTTGGAAACCTTTCTCTTCCCTTCATTTGCAAGCTTTCCATTTTGCGTTATTTCTCTTCATAGGCAGCCTTTCATGCCAAAGTTTGATCTGAAATTAGTTTTCTTTCCTTTTTTTTTTGCATCTAACTTTTTTATGATTCATGAGAAAATAACCATCTTGGACTTCTAATGGTTATTTAAAATAGACTCCAGAACTTCTGTAGTTCATCTAATAAAGTATTCCTTTTTAACATGTTTAAAAATAATGCAAGATTTTCATATTTTTTCCTAAACTTAAGCTGTTTTATCCGGCACTCCCCTTTCCACCAAACCCTGGCCTGACTGAATAGGAGGTAGAAATGAACCACTAGAATATGACCTGCAGCAGTTCCTGTCTGACTCTGTCTAGATGCAGAGAATAAAATTTAAGAAAACAGAATTCTAGTGTGTTTTTTTGCATTTGAATATATATTCTTTATGTTGATAAGAGGATGGGTCATAAAATTCACATTACTCTTATTTTATCAATTGTATTTACTTCCTTAATTCTTATATACTATTCGAATAATTTTAATTTAATAGTCAGCTGTAGGTACAGTGTAACTTTAATGTTTTTAGACAATAATCAAGAGTTTTATCATGTTATCTTTAATCAACTTATCTTTGTTTACCACATGAGTTGTGCAAATCTTGGTAAATGATATGTGCTCTTGAGTCTTAATGTATACTGGTAGCTTCCTGTAAAGTATTTTTATAGTTTTTTCATTGATTATCCACTCAAATGTTATATAAACGAACTTACTGAGATCAAAACTTTCTTTGTAGGCTATTTTATAGTTAAAGTACATGTAACATGGTCTAAATTTATGGTCCTTTGCCTTAACTACACTGTGTCACTCAGGGTATATCATGAGAGTCACAATTTTATTCTTTTACGTGATAACCTCCACTCATTCAAAACCTTTGTGAATTTGTTAAGTTCTTTGGATCTTTAAGGACCCATGGAAAGGCCATGTAATTAAGAACTAGGGTCTCAATTTCTGTCTTATACTTAACCTCTCTCACATAAGAAGGCCCTTTTCTCATCTTAGTCTCTTTCATAGTCCTACCTCATCCTTCATGTACAATTTTTCCTTTATGATCTAAGAAGCCGTGCAAGTGTTTACTTTCCTTGAAAATATTAAATTTAAATAGTATAAATCCTACTGGAGAAACTCTTCTGCTCACTACTTAATAATTGTTAAATTTTCCCTGCTGATCTAGGCAATATAATAGGTACAGATTGTATAAATCATAAATGACAGATAAGGATTTAGGATGCTTGTATGCACGAGGTTTCTGATTCAGTCTGTGATCAAAATAATATGTAAGTGTCAATCACTTGATTTGGAATCCCAGTTATAAAATAGTAATGACGTGGGTTTTATTGTTCATCCTTCCGTGGGCAGATAGAATATACATTTAAATTCTCACACATAATCATGAATTATTTTAATTATTTGTGGGTTGTTTTATTTTTTCTCTTCTGTTTTTTCTTTCGAGACAGGATTTCTCTGTGAAACAGCCCTGGCTTCCTGGATCTCACTTTGTAGACCAGGCTGGCCTTATCCTCACAGAGATTCACCTGCCTCTGCCTCCTGAGTGCTGGGAATGAAGGCGTGTGCTACTACCACCTGGTAATTTGTAGGCTTTCTTTACCAGCTTGTATGCCCTTGAATGCTTTCATGTTGTGTGTTTGGAGTTAAATATAGATCTACATGTTGGATATTCAACTGAGGCAGGCACTTCACAGATATTTGAGGGTTTGTGTGTACAAATAGACTGGCATATTAGTGCCATTTTTACATGGAACTCTATTATAGCTATATTATTATATGTTGACACTGTTTTGAAATCATGTAAAAATACAGAGAAGAAAATTGTGTAAGGAATACATTATTCTTAATTCTTAATTTAAATGATTTCTCACTTATTTTACGTAACTCTTGAGACCACTATTGAATTGATATTTGCCATCAGAATGTTCGTATGAATACAAATTATCTCACAGCCTGTTTCATCTCGTTTACCCAGAGTCTGAGCTAGTGAAGTTTATCTATGGTCATGGGAGCACTCATCATGTCCATCTTTCCTTATCTATGGTCATGGGAGCACTCATCATGTCCACTTTTCCTTATCTATGGATGTGGGAGCACTCATCATGTCCACTACTCCTTATCTATGCACATGGGAGCACTCATGTCCACTTTTCCTTATCTATGGACATGGGAGCACTCATCATGTCCACTTTTCCTTATCTATGGATGTGGGAGCACTCATCATGTCCACTTTTGCATACATGCAGGGACTGAGAAGGTACTTGCAATCTTTGAAAGTGATTCTGGTTGTGAAGTAGGGAGACTCAGCTTTTGATGATGTTCCAAACTCAAAGACGTGTCTGTTCAGAATGCATCATTGCAATAATAGAGAGCTGTGCGCCAATGCACCCCAGGAGCTGTTCAAATCTCTTATCTTATTAATTTGGCAGGACCGAGGTCCTCTTCTGTAGAATGCAATTTCCTCTCTAAAGGAAGCCAGGCATCTGTTCCTACTTAGAGGCAAATAGAGAATGCTTCATGTGCGTTAGTCATGCTGCTTAGTTCCCATAGTGTGCTAAGGCTACAGAGACATTTACTGCACAGACTAGTTAGTGATCTGGTGTCTCATGTTCTTAGAATGGCAAGTACTATTATGTTTCCAAATCCATCAGGATTAAAAACAAACTTTCTGATGGGAGTGTATATATTCATGTGTGTAACTGTGCATTTAGTAGGATATATAGTGGATTTTATTGTCAGATTATATATATATATATAAAACATATATATAGTGTTTTTTATTTTCAGATTATTATGCATACCTTTGTTTGACTTTACTGTGCGTGTGATTACAGAGAACATTGCAGCCACCGCTCTTCCTCATGAGGGTCACTCATACCACCCTTAACAAGTCCAGTTTTCTAACTCAAAAGTTAGAACCAAAAAGCCTCCTTTATATCTCTCCTTTTTCCTTTGTGGAGAACACTGCATCTGCTCCCCTAACTAGACAAAAGTAATCAATTTCCCACCCATTCATTTAATGAAATCAAGGTTCTTAGTAGGGGCAAATTATTTCTTCCTTTTATCTGTGTTTTGGGTTTGGAATTGCTAGGAAACCTCTCCAGAACATCCATGCACTCTGTTTTCAGAGGCCCGAGCTCTGCCCCAGCAGCAGGGTTTCTGCTCTGGAGGAATGCCTCTGAGGATCCACACCCGGTCCCACCACCATCTGCTCCACAGATGATCTACACAGGCATTGTTTTTTTCTCTTCCTTCAAGGACTGAAAAACAGATTAGAAGCAACATTCTAACCCAACAATGCTTAGCCAATTAATCTTCACATTTGCACCAGGTTGTTCAAGAATTTCATCCGTGAGCTCTTTTTATTTTAAGAATGAAATGTCACACCTATGAATACCTATGAATATCTGCAGGATATTATCATGGTGCCGGGACGTATTCATCCTTTCCTTCAGCCTTATCACATCCTACTCCTTTTCCAAATCAGGTTTAAGTGTTACTCTTCTGTAAAGTCTCTCCTCATCAGTATGACTCCACGGCTCTCTCTCATTACCCCAGACTGATTTATTCCACATTAATGTTTATATTTGCTTCAATGCCTTGTCTGTTTAATCAGACTGTAATTTACCTGATAAGTGGATGCTTTTTATTTTGTTTTGCAGTCCCAACCTAAGGGACACAGGGCATTGGGAACCCAGCTGTTGAAATGATACTAAATCAATGATTTGAAGAAGACTAATTCTAACAGAGTACATGATGGGATTTAGTTTGTAAAAAAAAAAAATGCAGTCAGAAATTAGGAAGTACTATTGCTTTTATCCTAGACAAGTGGGCAGATAGGAGCACTGTGAAAAAAAAATCACAGGCAATAACCAAACCAGAAATGCATCCCCCAGTAGGCACAGCTTCAAGCTAGTGCTCATAGAACAAGATGAAAAAGAAACTCTGGATCAGATATCAGCTGCCACTGGTCACTGGGAGCCTCTGTGACTTTACAGCCTTCCCCATAATTCTTCTCAGTCCTCCACTGTGACATAGGAAGCCGTGAAGGGCACGGTGGATTAGGAGGCAGCTAGTATTGCATACTCTGTGTGGTATGAAGCTAGAGGCCAGGCAGCTGGGTATTTCATGTGTCACGTTGGGAGAAAGATGTAAGTTGTTCTTGCTGATACGGATATAGGTTTTGAATTGGCCCAAGAAAACAACCCTGATGAGAATGAATAGCCCAGAGTATGGGAAGGAACAATGGCAGGAGAGCAGCAGATGCAGCCTGTGTAAGGTGTGAAGACGAAGAGGGTGACATGGCTGACATGCCATTTAAGAAGACAATTTTGATGGCTACAGTGAAAATACATTGCAGGATACACGTAACTTATGGATGACTCTGTAAGCTTGCAATCTGTGAAAGATTGCTTAGGAAATTAAGGGGTGGAATAAATAATGATAGCTATTATGTTTTCATGAATATTTATTAATAATACTTACTATTTTAAAGTTACCGTTTGTTGAAATTCCAGTGAATGGAGTGAGTTATTAGACCTATATACAGTACATTCTTAAAAATAAAGCAAGGACTAATATGATGGTATTAGCAATATTTTCTTAATATAGGCTTTAGGTGTTATTTTAACAGAATCACTTGCTTTACTCAATTTAAAAACTTCATTTTTATATCAGGAGCTAACTTCAGACTTGCCCACATTCTGAAATCTTGTGGTTCACGTGTGCATTTCCCAAAGTGTGGCTTTAGTCAGCAGTGGCCCAGGAGATAATTTTAAAGAACAAGCACTATTTTATTTCACATTCTGTATTATATGGAAGTCACTGTAAAGTAAATCTTAATAAGCCAGGTGTGGTGTCTTTAATTCCAGCAGGTGGATTTCTGAGGATAAGTGAGGTAGCCAGGGGTGTGGACAGAAACCCTGTATTGAAAAGCAAATGAAGCCTGATAGTGGTGGTGCCCGCCTTTAATCCCAGCACTTAGAAGGCAGAGGCAGGCAGATCTCAGTGATTTCAAAGCCAGCCTGGTCTACAAAGCTAATGCCAGGGATGTACACAGAGAAACCCTGTCTCCAAAACAAAACAAAACTAAAACCAAACCTAAAAAACAAACAAACAAACAAAAACAACAACCAAAGACCCCCCCAAAAAAAGAAAGAAAGAAAAAGCATATCTTTACTAAAAAAAAAAAAATACACAAAATTAATGGTACCTAGTATATAGGAATGCACATAAAATTGTAGTTATGGTAAAATAGCGTGTAACACAGGAGAACTTATCTGTACCATATGTGTTTGTCATAAAGGTTAAACATTTATTATAAAAATGAGATGACTGGAATTTCGTGGGAGAATTACTCATGTTTAGATATGTCTAGTGTGAAGAGTAGACTTTTCAACAGAAAAGACTTTGCTATTTTAAAGAAAGTTTTATTCAAAATTGTCTTAAACAAAAATTTCTCTCTTCTTTCACCGTATAAGCCCTGTGACTTCATATTTTAGTGAGTAAGAGACCCAGAAATACTAATCATTCATCCCAGTCAAGTTGGTCCTCCACTCCTTATGACTCACCCAGCCCGGCTACAGTCCCAGAAGAATAGACTCCCTGTGTCACAGAAAAAGTTTTGAGAATGACTCCCATTAACTCCTTATGTCTCATGGAAAAGTTTCTGCTTATGTGTTCCCCAGTAACTTGGCAAAATCTCGTCTTAAGAGCTCTACTTTCTTTTTTTTTTCGTATTCTTTTATTTTTCACTCAAAAATTTACACTTCCACCCCTTCTCCCAGTCCTTTCCCTCTCCCCTACTACCACTCCTCCCTCCCCCTGCTTCCTTAAGAGGGGGCAGGGTACCCTGCCCTGTGGGAAGCCCAAGGCCCTCCCCGCCTCCATCCCGGCCTAGGAACCTGTGCATCCATATAGACTAGGTTCCCCAAAAGCCAATACATGCAGAAGAGATAGGTCCCAGTGCCATTCTCATTGGCTTCTCAGTCAGCCCCCATTGGCAGCCACGTTCAGAGATTCCGGTTTGATCATATGCTCATTCAGTCCTGGTCCAGCTGGATTTGGTGAGCTCCCATTAGATCAGGCACACTGTCTCAGTGGGTGGACCAGCCCCTCGCAGTCCTGACTTCCATGCTCATCTTCTCCCTCCTTCTGCTCTTCAACTGGACCTTGGGAGCTCAGTCCATTGCTCTGATGTGAATGTGGGTCTCTGTCTCTATCTCCATCCATCGGGTGAAATTTCTATGGTGATGATCAAGATATTCATCAATGTGACTATGGGACAAGGCCAGTTCAGGCACCTTCTCCTCTGCTGCCCAAGTACCTAGCTGGGAACCTCCCCGTGGACACCTGGGATCCCCTCTAGAGCCAAGTCTCTTGCCAATCCTAAAATGACTCCCTTAATGTAGATATCTTATTCCCTTCTCCAATATCCACCCTTCCTCCACCTCTACCCTCCCATTCCCCCAAGCTCTCCTGTAAAGTAGGAAAATAATTTGTTTCAATTTGATAGAAGTATGTATCAGGTAAGGTGTGAAGAGTGCATGTATGAGTATGTGACCCTACCATTATTAATACTGCAGGAGGAGAGTGTCTGAGAACACCATCGTGTTTTCCCGCACACTGTTCATACATTTCCAACTGTGACTCCACACCAAGCCATTTGGAGTCAGGGCTCATGTTACCGTGCTCCCAACTCTGTCCGTTACAGTCTCCATTTTACCGAACTCACAGTAAGAGTCTCCTAAAGGGAATGCACAGAGCTACTTTGTAATTTACTTTAAATAAAATAATAATGATTACCACTAAAATACTTTGAAAGTAAGGTAAACTTTTTGGTGAATTTTAAGTAGATTGGTTTGTTTTTGAGATGGGATCTTACAGTGTAGTCTAGGCTGGTCTCCAGCTCAAAAGTCTCACTGTATCATCCTCCCAAGTTCAATGTCTGCCCTAAACTAAACATCAGTGTGGACCGTCTAGCAAGGCGTGCGTGTGGAGTGCTTAGGAGCTGAGAAGGCTTTTTCCTGAAGCTTCTCTCATTGCCTTTGATGTAAGAATTGTTAAACCAACTTTTTATTATTATTATTATTGGAAGAACAGGGCCTAAAAGAGATGACTTCTTCTAGGTTTCCTGAGGGTAATTCTAATTACAATGAAAATTATGACTAGGTCTTCAAAGAATGGAACCCAGTTCTTCTCTCATACATCAAAACTTTACAAGGACGGATGATACTTAGTAAAAAAAGGAGGAGAGATAGTCAAGATAAAAACCTGAAGGAAAATAAGAAAGTTTCACTCTCTGGCTATCACATGGCACACTTGGACTAATTTAACCCCATTCTTTTTTTCTGTGCTGTGTGTACACCTAAATACACACACACAAAGCTTCAGCCTCCTTCTTGCTAGCTCCGTGGAACCACAGTGACACTGCTACGTCCAGCTTCCTGTTCATTAAACTTAATTGTAGTTGTGCCAAATTAAACACTAAAAAATTAAGTGTTTACACCCTACAGTGTACTGATATGCAGAACACGCCCCTAATCTAAGATGAAATAAAGGGCACGAGGGAACATGCCCTTCAGGGGAGGGTGCTGAAGAGGGAATCACTGGGCTCAGTTCAGCTTCGGGGCCTCTGTCATGATTTTTATGCTTTAAAGCACCAGAGTGTATGTATACACACACACACACACACACACACACACACACTTTCAATGTGGACTTTATGGTGTATTTATATGTCAAAGTGATGTTTTGTTATAATTTTTTAACTTAGAAATTTACCTTTATTTCTGTGTTTTTATATACATGGACAGTTTGGAATGCTAACCAACTATAGTTTAAATATGCCCTAAAAGCTGGTCATTAAAAAATATACTTCTTAAAAATATACCCTAAATTAGATGTCTTAATATGAAGTCTTCAGGCTGAATTATTTTTGTGTATATATTTGGCTTGGATCACAGTATAGACATTTCCAACGGTACTCCTGGCCCAACAGTTTCCTCTTCCAGACATCATACTGAGACATAATGAATTAATATTGACACTTCATTGTTAATAAACGAGCTTTATTTACATTTCTTTGGCTTTTACTTAGCGAGCCTTTCTTATGTCAGTATCCGGTCAACACCACATTACATCTGATGAGCGCATTTCCCTAGGCACCCTTTGGCTGTGACAGTTTACCAACCTTTCTTTGTTTTCAAGACTTGGAAAAGCTGAGGGGATCTAATGAGGTGTTTTGTAGAATGTCCCTCAGTTGGGATGTGATCTTATTTTCATGAATAGACGCATACGTGAGTATTTGGAAGGAAGTTCACAGATACAGTATAATACTTGACGGTCAGGGTGATTTACAGCAATGATGCTGAACTTGAATACCTGATTTGTGTAGTGGTTGCCAGTTATCTTCATTTTAACTTATGGCTTCTCTCCATCCTGTCCTTAAAGGACTCAGGGTGAATAACCTACACTTATTAGTGTAGCTAGAGAGTGGCGTTACTCTCTACCTCCTTGAAGATGGAGTATCACATAAACTATTTGAAATTCTTTACAAGTTATTTGTTTACTTGTCAGTATGAATTCTCAAATACTTATTTATATTTCTAGAACTGTTGGCTTCTGCATCCCTGAGACTAAACCCACCATACATAACACCCTTTTAAATTCTGACATAACATCATCATACAGGCCACTAAATTCTGACACAACACCATTATACATGCCATCCTTCTAAATTCTCACATAACACCATCATACGTACCCCTTTTAAATTATGATAATACCGCATCATATGTGCCCCCTTTCAGGTTATGATATAACTTCGCTGTATGCATCCCTTTCAATTCTGATATAACCGCATCCTACGCACCTTCTTTCAAATTTTCCCTTCTTTTCTGACATTTCAATATAATCCATTTCACGTTTGTCTCAGCCTAGTCCTATGATGAGCTTGCAATTCTTCAAAGTGACCCTGCTTCTTCTGTTGAGGGATGATATTTAAAGTCATAATCTGTGGCAAAGGTGTGCTGCGTCTGTACCAACTTAGCCACAAGAACAAAGTTTGTGTGTTTGTGTGTTCATGGACACATAATTATGTCAGTGGATTATACAGTTATTAAAATAACTATATGGTTCTTTTGGGAGCAGACGCAGACCTAGACTTTTGCATTTCACATGAGATCCCTAAAGGAAGAAAACCAACCCATGGTAATGGACAGTAAAGCTAGGTGAGGTTAGAAAGAATGTTTTGAGAATATACCATAATTCAAATGTTTCTACCCTGAGTCTTGGGCTGGATATGTCTGTCCATGCATTCTGTTTGGCTCATGGAAAACTGTAAACAACTGGAATTGTACCACGGAGTAAAACACACTGGGAAGTCCAATGCCATGCTCCCTTTTCGAAGCTCTGGACTTTGTCAGGCCTGAGAACCCCTGCACCTGGTTCTCTATTTGCCAATTATCTTGCACTGATTTGCAGCACCAACCTTAGTAAGGACCCCAGGAGCACTACTTCTCCAGATGATCTATCTACCCATTCCTCCACCCAACTCATCCCAAATGCACAAGTACCATTGCTTCTATTCCAATATAAAAGAAAGGAATTTCCTTTTTGAGCACATGGCTAGCAAATCCGGAAAATGAGAAAAATAATTTCATTTCTCTAAGTGAATAATATCCACATTTAAGTTAACAAAATGTGACCCCTATTGAAATACTACATAAAATCCCAATAAACATAGCTTAGTAAATTTTGACTTCTGCCTAAATCCTGATTCTCAAATGATAATCATAAGTCTGCCTTCCTAGCCACTCCTTCAAAATGAATAGTAATAAAGTAATAAAAAAGTAATAAAAATCAATATAAAAGTTGGGTATGAGGGTTGGAGAGATGACTTAGGGGTTGCTGCTCTTGAAAAGGACCTGATTTCAGTTCCCAGACCCATGCCATGCAATTCAGAACCCTATGTAAGTCAACCTCCAGAGGATCCAACACCTCTGGTCTCCAAGGGCACCTGTGATCATGCACACATATCTGTATACAAACTAGAAGCAGAGAATTACACACCTACACAGAATTAAAAACAATAAATATTTAAAATGGGGCTTTTGATGTGGTCTGATAAATAAACTGTTACAAATGATCTATTTTTAAAATTCTAGAAGATATTTCCTGTGTTAAGATAGAAGTTTATTTTCTTTGTCAGTTTTTTAGTATCTTGAACTATAATGTATCCTGTACAAGGCCAGTTATATAATTCCAAGAAATGGCCAATGCCTCTGCAGTAAGAGAAATACTGGCCATTTCGTGGAAGATTCCAAGCACTTGGGGCACTATTACAAATACCTAACTGCATTTATGGCAATAATTTCCCATAAACTATTTCAATCATAAATTAAAATTTACTCAAATATTCAAGCTTGGGAAGAAGAAGTTTCATAAGCGGTTGAGATCAGAGTATATGATCATCCATGGTAGTTTTTATTTAACTAAATAACTTAAATTAAAATTTGTGTATTTTAATTAAATTTTAAATCAACCCTTCTTTCTTACTTGTTTGACTATACCCACAATTGTGAGTTGAAATGGAAAATGGAAATAGATAAGCCAGAAAAATTCCTATAACTTGAAGAATTATTTTATGCAATATAAAGCTATTATATTCTATTCTGTCCCCCCCCCCATCTGCCTTTTACAGCTAATCCAGTGCTGGGATGCTGGAATATAGATACTGTCTTCAGTGGAAAGAATACTCTTGAAGGTTTGCAACTAATGCATCTTCAGTTGTATGAATCTACAGCTTTATATAGAGATGGAGCTGAAAAGTCATTCTTGGGTCTAGAAGGTGTTCCTTTTGTAAAGATTCAGGCAGACTCTCCTGCCTCTTCATAGCCAGCTAATGTTAAGGGATGCACTTAGAAGTGTTTTTACAATATAATTCACTCCATTTTTCTGGAATCTACCTGTGGCTACTGTCAGAATCCAGAAAGGTGTTTTATGTATGATTTAAAAACTTCATTCATTGAATGTAAATTTACTTTATGAAGAATCATTGAAAATTATATGCTACTGCAGAGTCAGGAAATTGTCAAAAGGTTTTGTTTGCCTCGTCAATTATCATACAGGACATTTAAGGCGGAAGTTATACGTTACTGCTTTAATACTGCCTGACTGGAGAGAGGATGCAGTGCTAGGTGTGGGACGGGCTCTGATAACTTTATAAATGGAATGTAGAAACCTGCTCAGTGTGTTTATTGGTTTTTGTCAGTCTCACACAAACTCAAGTGAGTTGGGAAGAGGGAATCTCACGTGAGCAATGGTCTCCAATAGACCAGTCTGTCAGCGTGTTCATTGGTCGC
This sequence comes from Ondatra zibethicus, assembly GCA_004026605.1. Lineage (NCBI taxonomy): Eukaryota > Metazoa > Chordata > Mammalia > Rodentia > Cricetidae > Ondatra > Ondatra zibethicus. Next base: position 16,935 of record PVIU01019851.1, read on the forward strand.
TTCCCTGATTAATGTTTGATTCCGGAGGACATGGACCACTGTGGGTGGTGCCACCCTGGTGGCTGAGGATCCAGGGTTATGTCACAAAGCAAGCTAGTAAGTAGCTTTTCCTGTAGTCTTTGGATCAGTTCATGTCTCCAGGTTCCTTCCTTGGACTCCCTGGGTGACAGGAAGCTCAAGGTGGAAGAAACCTTTTCCTCCTCAAGCTGCTTTGGTTACTGTCTTTTCAGATCAACAGAAAAACTAACTATGACTGACAGTTTGGGATTCCAATATATTTTTTTCATGATCTCTTGGGAAGGTGGAGGGGAGTCTATCTGGCTTTATCCTCTATACACCGAGATGTAGGAGCAGAATTCTTGTATGTTTCCCCAGTTCCTTTTTCAGAGAACGCAGCCCCCATCCCCATGCCGGCGCCCACGAAATAGAGAAACAGGGCATGAACTCTTGAGGGCAGAACAAAGCAGTGTGTTTTCTTATATGAAATATAATTTTGGAACGTCTGTTTCTGACACTGCCACTTAGGTGGTGGGGGTGCGTGACGTGTCATTTCATTTGCCGCCTATCTTTTCCCCTCTTCTGTCCTTAGCATTGACCCTTCTTAGCTTATAGTACGCTACCCTGCAGATTTGCTGTGCAGATTCTCAGCCACTTTTCTGATAAACTTTCTTTTTCTAGCATCTCTGGGGATTCAGTCTTGTCACCTGCCATTTTCTGCTCCATGAAGTAAAGGCACTCAAGGTATCACATCACCTACGGTGAAATCCAGTTCTGAAGTATTAACTTATATTCTTTGTGTCACTGTTTGGAGTCAGCAGGGCTCTCTGGGCTTTTGTCTACTTCTTACCAAAGCCATCTCTGCTATGATGTCCAAATGTAGTCCATCCTGGACTTCTTAATCCCCGAATAATCGCTTAGATTTTTCCTGAGTTATTATCTGTGACACTCCTTGACAGTGATACTTGGGTGTAGTCAATATTAATTTATTGTTTTGACAATGAATTAGTTGAGAAGTTAGCATTATACGAAGTGCATTTTTATTCCTTTATCTTTTGTTATTTCACTTTCTCTCATTGTTTTTTAATCCTATAACTCTTTTCAAAGAATGTTAATGGTATGTGGTTAAAATTAAATGCAGTTATTCTGTTAAAAAATATGATAGCTTTTACTTTTAAAAAGCCATAAATTGTAATGTATTTTTCATCTCTGAAAGTATACAAAATTTATTTTCTCTGATTAACAGATTTTTAAAATGTACAATTAATTTTGTAATTTTTTCCAAAATTATTTTCATAGGTTTACTTCTTTCTTTGATTTTATGAAGTTGTCTGTACCAACATGACAGTGTTCCTCAGGAATGTTGATGTGGTAGGAAACTTCTACTTATGTCTCTAGAATCTAGGCCATGATGACATACCATAAAAATAGACGCAAATTGTGGCTACTCTTGCTTCTCGGTGTCCATGAGGTTGCTTAATCACATGGCTGTACATGTCAGCAGCTCATTTTTTTTTCAAAAATAGATGTTAATATATGATAATCAAAAATAAGTCCAAGTGGGTGACATAATTTTATAATAAATATCATTCCCTGAATTAACCCAAAATTCAACATTTATTTGTTAATTATATAGGATTAATGTTTGAAATAGTCAAGTATTATTTATTGATTTGCCCCCCAAAATCTCACTCCTTTTCCTCCAGATTGTTTCCCAAGTCTAAAAGGCCAATTTAGTTCAGAGGAAAACCTCTTGGAAGGACTTTAATCTCATTCAAACACACTCGAGTGTTGATATTTGTCAACAGTTCCTTAGTGCACGTTTTAATTAGATTTGTTAGAGTTTCATCCTTTTAGGCAAAAGTAGGCATGGTCAGTGTGTTTTGCCTAATCCCAGTTTCACACACAGAGAATGACATGTTTTCCTCTGCTGAGTCTCCTTGTCATATTGCACATATGAGGCACTCAACTCTCAATCATGCCCTATACCCCAGTGGTTTACTTAAAGTTGATATTTCTCCTGAAAAATATAATGCTTCTTTAATAAAAAACCTAAGTTCTTTCCCCAAACCATTTATTTATTTTTTATTTATTTGCTTATTTATTTGTTTTAGAGAGGAGGCTTTTAGGTAGCTTAGGTTGGTCTCAAATCATATTGTATCAAAGGATTACCTTGACTGCTAATGCCCAAGTTTTGCTTCCCAAATGCTAGTATTATAGGGAAGTATCACCATGCCAGATTTCTGGGTGTCCACCAAACCCAGTGCTCCATGCACACTAGGTAAACACTTTATCAACTGAACTATACCCTTAGCTTCTTCATAGATATTGGAATAAGGTTTGAACTGATGAACAACAGTTAATATATTTATAACTTCAAACTGAAAATAATTTCCTAAGTTTGAAAATCCAGCAACCCTAATGGAATAAAAATCTGAAGCCCAGGCTAACTTCAAACTCCTGGGTGTCTCTTCTGGAGCTCAGGCTATCCTCAAACACCAGAGGGTCTCTCCTGTAGCCCAGGCTAACCTCTAACTCAAGACCTCTCACTTCAGCCTCATAGGATCACCTGCTCGCAGTGCCACATCTGGCTGAAAGTATTTTATCTCCTCTGCTTTTCCTTTCTACAACTCTATATGCTTTAAGGATCGTGTCAGAATCTTTCAAAAACAACAACAACCACTCCTTAACCATCTTGCATATTTCACTTTCAAAACATGAATTTTTAATTTTAGGTGCAGAACGGGCCTCCTTTGGTGAAGTAGTTTTCTTCTTCTACTCATTTCCAAACATGTAGACAATGCGGGCTGGGTCCAGATGACAGCTTCTAAGGGTTGGGTAACTCCCGCCATCTGTTTTCCATAAGGCACTTATTTTTTCCTTGTTAAGTTCTCTTGGGCGAAATTTTTTCTTGAGATTTCTTTCTTTTTTTTTTCTTGTTTGCTTTGTCAATTCTACCCTGTGATAAAACACACTGGGAACCATAGGAGCACATGAACATTCAGGGAGAACTTGCAACGTACATTCACACCAGAAGCTCACCCAAGTGATATAAACCAGACCTTCGCAGAGATATTGACTGACTTACTGAATGGTCCTAGTGATTAAAGGACATTTTGACTTAAAAGGTGTTTTCACTTTAGGTGAATATTGAGAAAGCTCTCAGCAGCAGCCTTTCCCATAGAAAATACCAGCTAGAATTTGTCTCTATTGTCATGAAGAACAGTCAGAAAAGGCTGTCAACAAGAAAGGTCATATTTGGGTTTGGCAATCATCTGGCCTCTCCATTTAATGAAAAGGACATCGTAGAAGTACGTGTTGTGAGGAAAACAGTAACCATTCCCACAGCTGCACCCAAAGGATGAGAGAAGTGTCTAATAAGCAGAACTTTCCAGACTCAAAGCAAAAAATAGAATTAATAAGAGCAGGAGGCAGGAATTAGTATTAAAAAAAACCCCAACAAAACAACAGAAAAACCCCTCTGTTTTTCTGATTGAGAGCTGAGTTTGAGAAGCACCAAGTTAAAATCAAGGCTAAATTTAAAATGAAATTAAAAACCTTCCATTTGAGAGATACACTGTATTTAAAATCACAAAACACATATAATTTTTATGTGACTGATTTTCAGCGAAATGTTTGAATTATGGAAGTAAAAGATGATAAATACATGGTCCTAAACATAACCTGAAGCTTTAAATGGCTCTGAAAGAGAACATTGGGACCTGCCTCCCCATCCCACAAACAGAAGCACCTACTTTTTCAAAATTATAACTGGCAAAATATGGGCTGCGTTGGCAGAAATCTCAGAAGAGGCTTCATCACTTAAGAGCCTCTTGTCAAGATGCCTTGTAATTAGCTTCATAGGTTTCCATCCGTGGTGCTGTTAAACACAGGTGTATTGCCCTGGGCAAGTTGTTCAGCTATTGTGACGTTAACAGGCTCAATTAATTGCTGTAGTGGCTTTGTTCAGTCTGCCGTGCAGACTCCGAAGCATTCTTCTTACCCTGGAGAACCCATGAGTTCTTCCCATTCCCCACCCTTGTCACTTATGCTCTTGAAATATGAATGTTTCAGATTTGTGATACTGGCTAACACCGAGTTGATCGGAGCGTGTTCTAAGGAAGGGCAGGATTCCTCTAGGACACTGTTAACACAGTCCGTTGTGAATGGTTCCCTACCCACACACCATAACCGGACCCTTTCTCCACCTACTGAACATTCCCATAGGGCCCTCTTAAAGAGAACAGCGGCGAGACTCCACTGACAACTCACACAAAAATGGTTGAATGAGTGAAAAAGGGCCTGGGCGACTTTGTGCTAGAGAGTAATTGTTTGTCTTTGATGAACAGGAATGAGTTTTTCTAAACCATTTTTCTAACTGTTCAATTTCTAGAGCAATTTTAAGAGATGTACTGGGGCCAAGTTTAAAATTACGAGTAAAGTGAGGACCGAAATATTCATTTACCAAAGGCTGCATAACATGAAAATTTTCAGGGCCAGAGTGAAAAAGTAACGGGACGTGAAAAACTTAGGTGTCCCTCGCTATTCGGTGTCTTCCTCTTCATTAGTGTTCGCCACTGAATCTTATCAGTTAGGGTTGTAAGTGGATCCTCTCTCCATTCTCTGTTCTCTTGTTCCGGGTTGACAGTGTCCTCTCTCTGAAGATGTAACAAAGTTATCAGAAACCTGTGTTGGTGACACTCCAGACCACCATTCCTTCCGAAGCTGTCTCCGCTACTATTCAGCTTGCCGCCTCGCTCTCTGGCTCTCTGTAGGATCCATCCAGGAAAGCTCAGGACCACATTCTCAGCACAAAGATTTATTTGCTCCAGAGAGACCGAGGGTAGGGAATGAGAGACAAAGACAGGGGAGAGAGGACTAGGGAGAAAGAGAAATGAACAAGAAAAAGAAAGGGTTTGGGGTATTCCCAGAAGGATGACAAAGGACGGCATCTGGATAGAGAGGAGACAGGCGTGGTCCATAGGCAAATGGCAGTTTATAAAGGTCAAGGGTATATAGGATGAGGTGTTTAAGTTTAATTGAGTGTGTTAATTAAGTCAGCTGAAGGGGTTTTGAAGTTGACTTAAATATGTTGATAGCTGGATCTTTTTAGTCTCAGGAGGAGGGAGTGGCCATAAAATGGAATAGACCTTAGTGACTACCTTTATGGGTGTAATCTAACAGTTTTTAACAAGGCAGCGAGGATGAGGGAGGAGGGCAAGGGCTGCCAGGGCCAAGTTGGCTAAATTCAGGCTAGCTAGAGTCCTTTCACTCTCTTTCTTGAGACAGGACCTCTCTACATTGCCCTGGCTGGACTGGAACTCACAAGGTAGACCAGGCTGGCCTTGACCTCACAGATGTCTGCCTGCCTCAGCCTCCTGAGTCCTAGGATCAAAAGTGTGTGTCGAGACACCCAGCCTCAGTCTCTCTTCTTTTCTGTCCTTTCTCTTTCCCTACTTCTAACCATACTGAACTATGTATTGTTTTTGGATAAACTCTTTCTCTCCTCAGTTCTCAGCTGGGGTAGCACTTCTGCCTAAAAGATTAACCTGATCCTCCCACAAAGTGCCATAAACAAGCTGAAATAGGCTCCTGACAACCCCACAGTAGTTGTCAAGACCCTGGTCACTATGTATTTCAATTGCTTGTTTGGATACCTTCTTCATTAGACTATATCTGTTTGGAATGATACTGATATAGTTTTTAGAGCCTAATTGAAAAGTGTAATAGTCAGCCCTCGACATTTGCTGGGTAACAAAAGTCATTGATTCTCTGTATGCACTACCTCAGCATTCCTTGCAGGATTCCCATATACAATTCTTTGGAGGCCTGAAGGTGGACGCTAAAAAGAAATCCCACACTAGCTCAGAATTGAGTATAATAAAAGGTTATTTACTTAGGGGTCGACTCACAGATCACAGTCCTCTGCATGAACAGGGAACAGGAACCGAATCCAGCAGTGGGAAGAGAGAGGGAGCGTGTGCTTTACGTCGGCATTTATAGTGTAAGAGTCCATGCCCAAGTGGGCGGGTAACTTAAAGGCTGTAGGATTTCCTACAGCAGAGGCCTACTTTGTTCCTCACTTTGTCAAGGTCTTTCCAGTACCCCTACTGACAACAATGCTGTGCTGGATATATCTTGCTGACTGTGGAAATTTATAAATGTATGTATGTATATATATAATTCTAATATTAGAATATAATATATTATATTAGAAATATATATATATATATATATATATTAACAACACTTCTCTCTCCCTTCCTTCACCCCTTTCAATTATGGAAGTTTTAGCAGTACCATTAACTTCTTGGTTGGAACACAGTTTACTTTAACGTTATCTCTGCAAGAGTTAGTAGATTTGACAATCGTTATTTTAACTTACATAATACACTACACACACACACACACACACACACACACACACAGCAACCATGTTCCCTTCCTCCTCCCACTTCCCATCACCTCTCTCCCTTCCCTGCCCAGCCCCCATGCACTCCTCAGAAAGGGTAAGGCATCCCTATGAGGAGTAAACAAAGCCTGGCATACCAACAAGAGGCAGGACCAAGCCCCTCCCCCCTGCATTAAGGTTGAGTGAAGCATTCCACCATAGGGAATGGGCTCCAAAAACCCAGCTCATGCATCAGGAATAGATCATGGTCCCACTGTTAGGGGGACCATGCCACACAGCTGTCATCCACATACAGAGAGTCTAATTCAGTCCCCTGCAGGCTCCCCAGTTGCTGGTCCAGAGTTCTTGAGCGTTCACTAGCTTGGGTCAAATGTCTCTGTGGGTTTCCCCATCATGATCTTGATTCCCCCTTGCTCATATAATCCCTCTTCCCTCTCTTTGACTGGACTCCTGCAGCTCAGCCTCTGGAGAATTTCTGCACATGTTTCTGTGCTATCCTCCAAGGGGTAGCTCATTTCCTGGAACACTGAAGGAAAGGAAACTTTGCATGTTTTATTTAAAGACGATGAATGATGTGTGTGTGTGTGTGTGTGTGTGTGTGTGTGTGTGTGTGTGTGCGTGCGCACGCATGTGCTGCAGTCAGAAGTTGAACCATTATATCTCTCAATGCTCTCCCTTATTTTATAAGACTGTCTTTCTTTTTCCTTTCATTTCAGCTTTTTTAAATTGAAAATAGATCCTTACTATCTCTTTATAGACTACATCCCCACTACAGCTTCTCCTCCCTCCACTCCTACCAACTCTGCTCCAAGCCCGCGCTCCTCCAGATCTACTTCCCCTTCATTTTTCCTTAGAAAATAGCAGGCCTCCAAGAGACAACAACCAAACTGACAAAACTAGAGAGTAGGCAAAACCCTTCCTTTTGAGGTGGGACAAAGGCAACCCAATAGGAGGAAAAGAGTCCCAAGAGCAGACAAAAGAGTCAGAGACACACCCACTCTCACTGTTAGGAATCTCACAAAACGCCAGGCTAATAGCCATAGCATATATGCAGGGGACCTGATGTAAACCCATGCAGGTAGGCCCCATCTGTGTTTCAGTCTCTATGCCCTGCTTAGTTGATTCAGTGGGTCATATTTTCTTGGTGTCCTCCATCCTCTCTGACTCTTACAACCTTTTCTCCCTTTGTTCCTGGGATTCCCTGAGCTCCTCAGGGAGGGACCCGATGGAGACCTCCAAATTAGACTTTTTCTCCCCATAGCAGACAAGGTCTTTCATTGGATCTGGAGCTCACAGATTCAGCTCAACTGAATGGCCAGTGTGCTTCAGGGATCCACATTGAACCCCTCAGCAGTAGTGTAATAGATGTGTTCTGGTCCAGCTTTCATATGAGTGCTGGGGATCTGAACTCAGGTTCACACTTGTGCAACTGTATTCTACCCCCTGAGCCATCCTTCAGGTCCTAGATGAATGACTTTTGATGAGGTAAGTTATTAATAGTATTTTAATTGGAACACAAATTAGCTAGGAAAGCTTCTCATCACACAAAGCTTTACCATTGTGAAAATCTGTATTCTCACACTTAGATAACATTCTTTTTGCTATCTTATCATCACCTTAACTTTTTTTTACTTGTTGCAGAATAGTTTAAGATGTATTACATTCATTTATGCTGTAGAACATTTGTGTAATGATTCATAGATGTACTGCATTCTTTTATGTTGCATTTGTTTAAATCTGTGAAGCTGTGTTACTTTGCCTGCCTGAAACACCTGATTGGTCTAATAAAGAGCTGAACAGCTAACAGCTAGGTAGGAGAGAGAAATAGATGGGACTGGCATGCAGAGAGAATAAATATGAGGAAAGAAGAGTAAGGAGTGAGACAAGGAAGAGAGAGGACTATGGGGACCAGCCATTCAGTAGCACAGCCAGCCACCGAGAAAGAAATAAAGAAACATAGACTAGAGAATAATAAAATCCCAGAGTGAAAAGGTAGATGGTATAACTTAAGTTGAGAAAAACTGACTAGAAATAAGCCAAACTAAGGACTATCATTCATAAGTAAGAATAAGTCTTCTTGTAATTATTTGGGAGCTGGGTGGCAGGCCCCCAAAGAGCAACAAAACAAAACAATCCAACTCGATTTACTAACATTTCTAATTATCTCCTAAGTTCAATGATGTTAAATTAAATTGACTTCTAATATTGTGCCAGTTAGTTAGTTCCTGTAAAATAATTAGTTTTTAATTTTCTGACTATTTTTTTGAAGCTTTAAGTACTAGAGTTTATAGTTCGTCATATGTAGGCTAGCATAAGGTCATGGATTGAAGTGTCTATTCACCACACATTTCAAATTCTGCTAAGTGCTGACTAAACTCTTTACATGTTATGTGGTTCAAGGATCGCAAAACCCAGAGCTCATAGGTGCAGACAATCTGATTTTATTGTATGATATGAGGCAGAATAATGTTGAACTCATGGGTCCTGACACTCTGATGTAGAACTATGTTGAGCACATGACTACTGATATACTTGTGGTTTGATGTGGGTACAGAAAATGATTTCTTAGAGTTCCTAACTTGCAGAGAAATCTAGGTATATGCAGATAGGTTTAATAATGCCTTTCAATCAACTGCTCTGTTTACCAGTCCAGAACCTGTAGACGCTGTCCTTTCCTGCAGTTGAACTTTACAGTTTCAGACAGACTGCTGGAGATAGGCTGCTGCTTCTCTTTGGTCAGGCACATATTATCTCATTTGATAATAAAACCTAGTCATACCAAGTATGAGATCATAAAAATCTCATAGCTGACAATGACCTACCTCTTAGTCATCTATATTTCATTAATGTCACAGGAACGTCTAAATTTACTCAATTGTCTTCTATAATGCAAATATTCAAATGATCACATTTAGATTTTATAGAGGGCACGCTTTTTGTATTGTAAATGAACATCTGCAGTCACGTTTTTCCTTTATTTCATTTTCTTTCAAATCCAGAAAACAAGCTAATCCATTGCACCCAACATAACAACAGAAAGAAGACAGTTGAACTTGTGCTGTGTGGTTAGAGGATGCTTGTTTTCAGGTTCCTTTACAAAGCCATGAAAACAAGCAAAAAACAGAAACAAAGCTGGGATTTTTTTCTTTTTTAAAATCATATATATATAGTGCCTTTCCCCAGATCAAACTCCTCCTCTTTTCCCTTAAAAAGAAAAAGCAGGCTTCCTAGGGATATCCACTGAATATGGCCTAAAAAGATACAATAAAACTCGCCACAAACCCTACTATCAAAGCTGGATGTGGCAACCCAGTAGGATGGAAAGGTTCCCAAGCTCAGGCAAAAGAATCAGAGACACCCTGAATCCCGTTATTGGGAGTCCCACAAGAACACCAACTACACAACCATTAGGACTAGTTCTTAAAACTAGCTAAGTTTTAAGATTTTAAAAAAAGAGAGAGGCTGGAGAGATGGCTCAGTGGTTAAGAGCACTGGCTGCTCTTCCAGAGGTCCTGAGTTCAATTCCTAGCAACCACATAGTGGCTCACAACCATCTGTAATGAGATCTGGTGCCCTCCTCTGGTGTGTGGGCATACATGGAGGCAGAATGTTGTATACATAATAAATAAATATTAAAAAAAATTTTTAAAAAGAGAGAAAGTAAAGAGTTGAATATTATATAATTTAAAATGTACATAGTTCATGTTGTAAATCATACTTTTCAAGTTGCATATTTCCCAACATTTTGGAAAATAAACAAACAAATATTATCCGGTTAATTTAAAGAAAATGGAGAGCACAATGTTGTTATTGTTTGCTATGAATAAGAGTCATTTTTTATGCAATAAAAGTAGAATATTCTGGGGGAAATTCATTTCCTGTGCCCTATAAACTAATCTAAAAAGGGAAATAATAGCTGGTCTGAAGCCATTTGCTAGCAATATTCATGCAAATATCTGAAGGCTTATTTATGACATGGACTTGGTTTCCCCATCAATATCCTACGGTATCTCAGGAAAGCTGGGGGAATTTTGACCGGATATTAGGACAGGGATATTTCGTGACTGCATAGACCTGCACCTGGAGATGAAATACTGGCCATTAACAGTCAGGAACTGAAGAGAAAGCACAGAGCTCACATTCTTCCCTATAAGAACAATCTCAGTTTTAAACATTGATTAGCCTCTCTTTTCAAAATGTCTAATGCTAACTTCCCCCCCCCTTTTTTTTTGCAAGTTAATCCATACTCGTGGGTTTCTTTTCTTCTTGCAAGTTCTATTATCCATTTTGTTTCAACCCATTCATCAAATTCCACATTAGATTTCAAATTTCAAAATTTTACTTGTGCAAAAATTGTTTTCTCTCTAAAGTAGAAGTCTGGTTGTCTAAGGAAGGGCAAGAGTGATGAGGGAGTGCATAGGTATTGGAGCCATCGGCTACACAACTCAGTGACTTTTGGTTGTACTTTAGAAAGTTACTGTCTTTACCAAAACCCTGTAGTACCTCTTTTATGTAATTGATATTCCCCCTTCTGGGCCTACCCATATGACACTTCTCCTCTTCCCAGTGATTATTTCATGGGATCCCCTCACCATCCAGACACTCTTCTTCATGGCACCATGTAGAATTCCTTGAACATTTCAAGGTCTGCTTAAGAATCAGTTTTGTCTTACTTTCAAACATTTATTAAATTTTGACTTAGACAATTTTGAACATTTAGCCATGCATGTTGACCACTTTTGTCCCCCACCACCCTTATCCATGGTCTCTTCTCTACTTAGATTTTCTCACGTTTAGATGTATTTGTTTTGTTTTGTGACCCACTGAGATAAACCAGGACTGACATTGGTCCTGGAGCCGTTCACTGGCACCTGGTGGACTCAGCAGGTGCTGCACAACTAAAGACATCCATTTGTCCTCTCCCAGAATCTATCAAGAGTCACTAGTTCAGCAGTAAAGAGTAGGGACCTACTTAGCTGCCCGACCGCTCCGTGGCTTCCTTGATTGATGGCAGTGTTGTTCAGTATGGGTCCAGTGCACATAACTTCAGTTGCTGTGAATTAATGGTTGAAATGGTTACACTGAATACAAAGAATGGTATTTTGCAGACCTTCACCCTATTGCCCACCTCTTGCATATTTTCTGCCCCACCACCCAACAATAGTCTAAGGTTTAGATCTTATAGGAGGTGAAAGTCTAATATTATATATTAAACACACATACACACACACACATACACACACACACACACACACACACACACACACACACACACATATATATATATATATATATATATATATATGCCACTGTGACTACTTGAAATCACTTAAGAAGTAACTGGCTAGAATAGACTCCATTTGAAAAGTCCTTGGCAAACATATTTTTTAAAATATTATTTTATGAATGTTCCTCATTTTGGCAACGAAAGTTTTTCTGGAGTACTATGTATAACTCTCATATCTCTGGCATTGATGTAATCAAGCATACAGCAAATAGACTTAAATAATCTATAAAAACTGATATAAGTGGATTTTCTTAGTATAAACTAAAAATGAAATCCTAGGGTGAGTTTTTGACACATATCTTAATTTTCACTGTTTACTAGATTCTAAATTAGCACTTGTGTAGGAATTTTTTTTCCAAACTAGCAGTTGCATAATAGAACTTTTTTTTTTAATGGAAAATATCATGAGGCTATCATCCAGATTTCTGAATCTAAATTTGAAAAATGGCTATGGAATTGGACTTGGAGAAACAGATTTATAGTGTATCCTCCTGTTGCCAGAGTTAGTCATTGGCAACAAATATCTCCTCCCTCTTTTACTGTGCATCTCTGTCCTGGCTTCTGGGGCGTTCCGCAGACTGCTGAGCAACAGCCTTCTCCCAAGGCACCTACTGTGGCTATACCAACAGATTTAGAAACAAGAGTGCCATTGTTTCGCCCTCAGGCAAGGGAACAGGGTAAAGATGGTAGAGGAATCAACATAGGAACAGTGGGTTTGGGGAAGTACCATGTTTCTTCAGATGTATGCCAGACAGCTGGCAGGCAAGACGAGATCCAGGAGTAACTCTATTACACATCTTAGAACAGGGGTTTGGGAAGGAACCACTTTGCATTTTGGTTTTCTTCCTTATAAAAAGAATGCCCCTCGGCACGGTAGAGAAAGGAAATAAGGCATTACAGAACTGGCATCACTGAAGTTTTTGATGTCTCTGCCTTCCCACCTAGGTGAGCAGTACTTCCTGACTGTTCCAGCATCCAAGTTTGCCCCAGTTTTATGTTTAAAGAGTGAAGTCCTATCTGCCTAGGTCTATTGCCACGTTGCTTCCTTCTTCAGTCTGCAAAGGCAGGAAAGAATACATTCACCATCACAGCTTTTATATCTAGTGCTTGGTACTAGATTTTTTTTTTATTAAACAAATAGCATTATTCATCAGGCATGCCATTATATTGTTTCGTTGTTTCTGTTACAGTTATAATTATGCTGCTCCGCCCTTTCACCTGGGAGCCCTGTCCCTTTAAGAGACAAGCTCCGCCCATTCCCAATCTCCCCCTTCCCCACCAAGGCAAGCTCATCTCAGTCTTCTTCCTTTTCCCCTTCTGTCTGCCCACGGTCTGGTCTGTCCTTCTGAGCTTTCTGTGTCTCTCCCCTTTCTTTCTTCTCTCTCCTCTTTCCCCCCTCTCTCTGTCCCTCTATTTCTCTATTTCCCCCACATACCCCTCCCCATCCTTATGCCCGCCCAACACCCACTAAAGTAGCTCTCCCAAGCACTCTGCATGAAGTATCTGTCTCATTCTCCTCCACCTGCCATAGGATCTACCAGGGTCACTCGTGCCATAAATCACAACAGTTTCTTTCATGAGGGAACTGTCAAATTTATAATTTGGAAGCATTTTTATTGTAAAAGGTAATGAACAGCTAAAACATGTAAGAAGGACTGAACCCACATAGGGAATCTTGACTGACTCATTCTGTCCACTACACCCAAGGGCTCCGTGTTTGATGTACAGTATTGGATTTCTGCTCTCTTCCTGTCCGAGTCTAAGGCTGGAAATCTGGTCCATTGCTAAATGGATGGCTAAATATGACATTTCCTTTAAGATAAATGAATGTCATGTGAAACTCCATGAGCCTTTCATTCGCATCTTATTTGATTTCTGTTCTTATAAAGGCACCCTCAACTCATTTGAGGATGTACCCTAAATTTCTCTTGCACTGGCCCCAAGTTTTCTTTTATAACAGATAAGATTCAATAAGGTTTGATGATAAGTTAATATTGAGTAAGTAAGTTAATTGTTATTTCTTTTTCACATTGACTAGTTCATTGGGATCAACTCACATTTCAAGACAAATTTATATATAATACCCTTGAAATATTTCCCCTTCAAATTCACTGCTCGTGTTTTATCTTTTTTATATGCTAATGAGTAGAAAAATTGAGGTGTTCTGTTACTTTATTAATTTAGTGATAAATCATTAACTAGGAAAAACCTAGTTAATCTTTTAGTACAAGCTTAATTTTATATTACACATTTTAACAAACACTTAAATATTCCTCTATAATGTTCACACTGGTTAAATACTTTGTTAGCACAAAATAAAATGTTCTTTAGCTAATTAGCTATCATCTGTTAACTTAAAAAATTTTAAAATGTAAATATTTTCATGGAAGTTTGAAGAAAATCCTAGTGTCTACTCTTCTTTTATATTTTCTTCATAATCATGTTGTTTCAATAAATTTGCAATGATTATTAAATTAGTAATTGAAAATAGTTAAATGGAATAGCGTTAATACTTGAAAGCTTTAAAATTATAATAAAACTTCTCATTTGATTTGTGTTTATTTGCTTGTTAAGCAGATAGACATGGGTTTACAAATACAGCTTTTGGATTTCATTATATTTCCCAATTTAACCATAGTACAAGGGGATCTTGAACCCTTTTATGTTGTGTACTAAAGGAATGTGGAAGTCCATTTCAGTTAGTAGACATACAAGGGAGATGCTGACTTTGCTTCTTGGACTTTGGCCTCCTTCCTTGTCTTCCTTCCTTTGCTTTTCTTGTCTTTTGTTCTCCTGAAGGATAAAAGTGTCCAATAAATAGCTTTTTGCGAAACTAGAAAGTTACTTATATAAATTCCTAGATATCCCTTTGATGTTCAACTGGTTCTGAGATTCAGTCACAGCAAGCCTTGACCTTAAACCTATACTAAAGTGAATCTTATAATTGTGAATTATTAAAGGATAAACTGGGCTTAAAGACCATGAAATGAACTTAGGCTCTCTAGTGATGCCAGCCTTACTTAGAATCCACTGTCTGCTCTGACAGGGACTTGGAAGGGAGATGCAAGGCAAAATTGATGTTTGTGTTTGTTCTTCAGTGGAATCACCTGATTGTATTAGTTATAAAATGTTGTAAATGAAGCCTTTGCAGAGCAGAATAAAATTTGGTGTTTGTTTACTTTGCTATATAGTCTAAGTATTTGATAAAACTAGAAATTTCCCGGCCAGGTAATGGTGGCGTATGCCTTTAATCCCAGCACTCAGGATGCAGAGGCAGGTGGATCTCTGTGAGTTTGAGGCCAGCCTGGTCTATAAGAGCTAGTTCCAGGACAGGCTCCAAAGCTAAAGAGAAACCCTGTCTTGAAAAACCAAACTGAACCAAACCAAACCAAACCAAACAAACAAAAAACTAGAAATTTCATTTTGGGATGAAAGCATGGGTGCTCCTTGCCTCTTGTACCATCCCCTGGATTCCAGTTCAGAGGGAAGAGAGGAGAAAGAGGCAATGCTTGAACTTTGCTTTAGAAACTTTCTTCCAAGTCTTATAAGACTCTTTGTAATGAAATGAATGGAATCAGAGACCCCTTAAGAATTGAACACTGTTCTGTTGATCATAAAATAAAAAAATTCAAAATAGTTAATCAGAGGGCAGTGAATAAGCAGCAAGTTGACAAAGAACAAATTACAACAAAGAAGTTGATTACCACAATATCTGGATATCCCCTCTCTTTACATTAGTTCAAGTTGGCTTTGACTCAATATGTAGTGGAGGTTGACCTTGAACCCTAATCCTTCTGTTTTCACCTCCCCATTACTTGGATTAGAGATGTATTTCACCATTTTGACTATGTGGTGCTAAATCTGGAACCCAAGACTTTGAGCATACGAGGCAAGTACTATATCGACCAGGCTAATCCATAGCTTCTGAAATAAATGTTTTATCTATAAACACTAATTATTCTTTTGTATCAGAAACAAAGAGAGAGAAGGCAGAATACAATGTAAAGATAGTGAAAAGATAAAGATTTGAAGTAATTCTGAAAAACTGTCCTAGACAAAATATCTAATTTTATACCCACTTGCGTCTCTTCTAGTTAATATTACCCAAATATCTCTGAAGCAAGTTCCATAATAAGCAAAAAATTAAAATATACTAAACGTCTATTTTAGATTAAGATATCTGCAATGAAAATGTTACTATATAGTGTCACTCCAATCTCTCAGTTATATTGATGTTCTTGCAAGTATGACCCACAGCTGAAATAAACAAATAAAACGGCGTTTCTTTGAAAAATCATGGAATGGCCCAGAATTAAAAAAAAAAATCATGTTTGCATCCAGTATGGTCTCTATCTCATTGTTGGTCCTACAATTGACTTTAGAAAGGATTCTTTTTTACATACCAAAGGGTATTACTAAATGATTCTACAACCTAAAGAATCATAATGAAACAATATTCACCAAATTAATTCCACAAATTTTGATTGATTACTTACTGAAATCCTGGCACGGTTTTAGGCTATCAGCAAATGTTAGAGAGAAAAGCCGAAAAGTTAGAGAGTTGCAATTGCATCATGAAGAGGCCAACAATGCACACAGAAGTGAAAGCTCTTACATCAAGAACAAAAGGAGAGCAGCCATCAGGGGAGAGAGAGCATCAGGGGAGAGCAAGGCTGGTTGCTGTGGTGGTGACCTACAATCCCAGCACATCATAGGCTCATTCAGGAGGATCAAGAATTGAAGATTATCCCAGCTCTAGGCTAGTTTGGGGTACATAGTGCAACCCTGCGTCAAAAATACACTGAAATAAAACTAAAACAAAATAAATAAAGGAGAAAGTCACAAGCATCAGTGGATTAGAGTATTGTGGGTTTATGTGTGTGTGATTCTTTGAGACTTTTCGTGAAGTAGTCAGGATGGGCTTTACGCAGAAAGTAGCCTTTGAGTTGAGACCTGCAGGTGAAGAAGGAAATCAGGAAGATGAATCTTTTGCATTCAGTCTTAGCCCAAAGGCTGGGTAGCTGCAGAATATGTATGTATGCATGTATGTATGAGTATGTATGTATGTATGTATGTATGTATGTATGTATTTATGTATGTTTACTCACAAATAGGTATTTAGTTACATATAAATTATTACTTAGATCTCTCTTTATATATATTTATATATGTTTAATTGTATGAAGTATGTTAGTACCTCCTAACACTGTGTGAGGATAGTGGATAGGTTCACCTCATTCTCTGTAGTGTTTTTGCAACTAATCAGGGGATTAAGCCATGTACTGCATCTCTGTGTATGAGTAAAGTAACAACAGTAACAACCGACCAAAAACAGTGGGAAAAGTCGTTCTTGCAGACTGAACTGTAGATGAGCCCTGCACATAAGTATGTACAGTTTTAGTTTCATAACTTGGCCACAATTATTCACAGTTCCAAATGGCACATGGAAAGACATTCAAGTAGTATCTAATAAGAGTCTTTGCTTTCATTTTTTCCATTTTAAGTCAAGTAAGACCAGCGGTTTTGCTAGTTAACCAAAAAGCATTTATTTGTGTATGATTAAAAAACCTTTAATGACAGAATTAAGGAAATTACCTCTGTCTTCATTTACCAAGCCTGTTCATTTGTAGACTGACCTGAAATTGTGTGGGGAGGTCATCATCTTTGTAATTTCTCAGATTTTAATAACATCTCTAAAATTTTTCATGTTGCTCTAGATTATAAAACAAAATCATTCTTAGTAGAACAGGAATTTCAGCTCAAGAACCTTTGGGTGTTGTGGTAGATAATTCTTCTGTCCCTGTTTCTGGTAAAATCTCTGAAGTTTCAGTCGTTGCTCACTGGATGTTTCTGCTTCTTGGTTTGTATGTGGTGAGATGGTTTCAGGGTAATTATGTGTAGAGATAAGTGGCTCACCTCTGGCAAACTAGAGGGAGAGAGAGAAACTGACATAAAGTGTCCAGGGCAGGATATATCATCCAATGACAACTTTTAGTGATCCACTTCCTCCAACTGGGCCCCATGTACTAATAATCCCTTCAACTGTGAGCTCATTGCTTTCATCCATTGGTGAAGTTAGTACATTCATGATCCAACCTTCTCTGAACAGAGCAAGCTGAGGACCGAGACTTTGTCATTTCATGTTCAATCACAACAAAGGCCTACCAATGACAGAGAGCACAGAAAATGATAATTTGAATGAATATCCTAAAAATATATTTATATTTGGTACCTTATTAAAATAAAACAGTAGATTTAACAACAGAAGGTCAAAGTCCCAACGCATTTTTTTATACTCACCACCTGACTACATGCCGCAACCTTGAGACTGAGGTAAAAGCACATTGTCAAACTGCAATTCCCTTCACTTATCTCTGATGACTTCCGAGGCTTCTGACTTTTAATGTGTGAGAAAGGACACAGCACTGCTGGTACTCACTCGGCAGAGGCTAAAGGGAAAAGTGAATGACCCTCTCCTTGTCTTTTCCTGTGGTAATAGGTACTTCAGAGAGGAAAGACTTTGCTTAAAGAGTGTCTGGAAGCCAGATGGAGCTGAGGTTGTCCATCCTTGCTAGAGAGTGTCTGCAGCCAGGTCCAGATGGTTGTGGTTGGCCATCCTTGCTATAGACGGTTTCCATGGCTGGGTCCAGAGAGATGGGTAGTGATGTTTGCTGTTGCTTCCTTTGTGCATAAGAGGAAAGGGAAATGAG
>PVIU01019852.1:0-35411 GCA_004026605.1 Ondatra zibethicus
CAATCAGCCCTTCCCTGTCAATCAGCCATTCCGGTCCATCAGCCCTTCCCTGTCAATCAGCCCTTCCCTGTCAATCAGCCCTTCCCTGTCAATCAGCCCTTCCCGTTCCATCATCAGCCCTTCCCTGTCCATCAGCCCTTCCCTGTCCATCAGCCCTTCCCTGTCAATCAGCCCTTCCCTGTCAATCAGCCCTTCCCGTCCATCATCAGCCCTTCCTGTCCATCATCAGCCCTCCTTTGGGAGATTCCCTCCCCCTGCTTCACTTTGCCAGCTACTACCCAGCCTCTCTCACCAGTATTGATGCATCCAGAGAGGGTCTGAGACTGGAAAGAACGAACCTCCATGCCCGAGAGACCCAGATCATCCCTGCCAGTCCTGGTAATCCTTCCAGAACCCACACTGGTAGAGCATCCTCCCCTACCACTCCACTCTCCCCACTCCCGATATATGAAAACCAGGGACAGGCTGCACGTCCCTTTGGAAGTCCAAGGTGGTCATGAAAGATAAGCAGTTCTGGGCTGGAGAGATGGCTCAGAGGTTAAGAGCACTGGTTGCTCTTCCAGAGGCCCTGAGTTCAATTCCCAGCAACCATATGGTGGCTCACAGCCATCCATAATGAGATCTGGTGCCCTCTTCTGGCATGCAGGTAGAACACTGTATACATAATAAATAAATAAACCTTTTAAAAAAATAAAAAAAAAAGATAAGCAGTTCTTAGTCTCTAGTTGGAGCAGACAGTGTTAAACATCGTCCTGGTCCCTGTGCCCCCACCCCCATCATACACATATCTAAGTTTTTCCTATTGTGACAGTTCCAATGAACAATGAAAAGACAAACCCTGAATCTCTTCACGCCTTCTGGATCTTCCAAAAGATTCTCCAAGGAGGTTGCCCACTTGGCTGTGCTCCTGAGGCCTTGGTGGCTGCTGCTGGAGCTCCCATCGCCGTCATGGATGTCTATGAAACACAGTTAAGACAATGTCACCACCCAAAGAGTGTCCGGTGCAGATGGCACACATGAGGCTATCACTGTCTGTCTACACTGCAAGGTCACCACCGCTGTCACCAAACCAACGTGTGCCAGGGACTGTCACAGAAGACTCTACTGAGGTAGGTGGGGGCCACTATTCCCTCTGTGGTTCAGGAAAAAAAAAAAGGTTAAGACCACACACAAAAAAATTAGGCACAGAGCAAGGGACTTGCCATTTCTGTTACATCCTGTGAAGTCCCAGCTTGCCCATTGGCCCTTGCATCTCTCTGCAACCCACGCCCATGGACCCCTGACCCAGCATCGACTCCTTCCTCTCCCCTTTTGCACAGTTATGGTGACTCCATGGATCTGAAAGCTCCAGTATAGCAGTGTGTTCCTTACATGGTACATAAGGAAGAGTGTGAAGCAGGGACAGGGTGAGGACGATCACACCAAGAGGTGTGAAGAGACGCAGGCATCAAGATAAATATCTCCATGCAATTTTTTAATTCAAAATTAATGCTCAGAGAATCCAGCGATGTATGTGTCGGGTAGAAGGCCTGCCTAGTATGTGCAGGGTCCTAGGCTCTATCCTGAGTCCCAGAACAAAGAAAATGCATGATAAGCAATGCCAATATTTTAAATAACGCACCAACAGTCCCCATGTTTCCTTCCATCTGGACCCCAAGCATGGTTTTGCATCATACTTAGCCAGTTTTTATTTAAAGTTCTGATGTCGAGTTCATCGCGAAGGGCTCTGCGTTAGTTCAGTTTAGTTTCTTTTTTAAAAAAAATATGTCATATCTCTAAAAACATAGCTGGGGACGTGGCTCAGTTGGGAGAGCGCTTGTCTAGCACACACAGAGCCCTGGGTTCCTTCTTTACCTACACAAAGCAGCCATGGTAGTACCTGCCTGGGATCCTAGCCCTGGGGAGGTACAGAGATCAGGAATTCAGTCATCCGTGGCCACATAGTGAGTTCAAAGCCATGTTGAGAAACATGAGACACTGTCATGAATAAATGAATGAATGAATGAACTATCACCAACCCTGAGACAGCCCCCTAACCTGTTGGTGTACAGGGTGAATAGGTGGCTGCGTGGAACATCTTACATGAGCAGGGTTGACATTTAACATCCTCTTTACCAAAGAAAGAGTGACAGAGGGTCTCAGACTATCACACTGGGACCACCCGGCTGAAGGAAGAAGCAATGCATAAAACACGTCTACAGCCCTGACCAGTCCTAGAATCACATGAATCACAGGAAATCTGCCGGCATCCACTTTGGTTGGGTCCAAGTTCAAAGCCCAGCTTGACTGGCTTGAGATACAGTAAGGTTGTGGTAAAATTCACGCGTGCACTGAAGAGGAGCCTCTGAGTTTAAGGTCATCTAGGGATTCAAGACAGACTGTATATGTTCTCCTCAGCAGGTAGGAAGATTTTACATATTCCCAACACAAAGAAATGAGGAGAATCTGAAGTGGTAGATACGGCAATTGCCTTCACCTGATCCTGATACGACATTTGTTTAAATGTCCCACCATATCTACCAAATATATAGAATTATTATGTCTCTGTAGAAGAATGAAAATAGATCCATTATCTATCACCATGTACAAAACTCAAGTCCAAATGGATCAAAGACCTCAACATAAAGCCAACCACACTGAACCTCACAGAAGAGAAAGTGGGAAGTACACTTGAATGCATTGGCACAGGAGACCACTTCCTAAATAGAACCCCAGCAGCACAGACACTGAGAGAAACAATTAAAAAATGGGACCTCCTGAAGCTGAAAAGCTTCTGTAAAGCAAAGGACACGGTCAACAAGACAAAACGACAGCCTACAGAATGGGAAAAGATCTTCACCAACCCCACATCAGACAGAGGTCTAATCTCCAAAATATACAAAGAACTCAAGAAAAGAACAAATAATCCAATTTAAAAAAGTGGAGTACAGACCCAAACAGAGAACTCTCAACAGAGGAATCTAAAATGGCTGAAAGACACTTAAGGAAATGTTCAACATCCTTAGTCATCAGAGAAATGCAAATCGAAACAACTCTGAGATTCCACCTTACACCTGTAAGAATGGCCAAGATCAAAAACACTGATGACAACTTATGCTGGAGAGGTTGTGGGGAAAAGGGAACACTTTTGCATTGCTGGTGGGAGTGCAAGCTGGTACAGCCCCTTTGGATATCAGTATGGCAATTTCTCAGAAAATTAGGAAACAACTTTCCTCAAGACCCAGTAATACCACTTTTGGGTATATATCCAAAGGATGCTCAACCCTGCCACAGGACATGTGCTCAACTATGTTCATAGCAGCACTGTTTGTCATAGCCAGAACCTGGAAACAACCTAAATGCCTCTCGACCGAAAATGAATAAGGAAAATGTGGTATACTTACAATGGAGTACTACTCAGCAGTAAAAAAATAATGACATCTTGAAATTTGCAGGCAAATGGATGGAGCTAGAAAACATCATTTTGAGTGAGGTAACCCAGACACAAAAAGAAAATTATCACATGTACTCACTCATAAGTGGTTTTTAAACATAAAGCAAAGAAAAATCAGCCTACAAACCACAATCCCAGTGAACTTAGAAAACAATGAGGACAGTAAGAGAGACTTACATACTACATGGAAAGTAGGAAAAGACAAGATCTCCTGAGTAAATTGGGAGCATGGGGAGCATGGGAGAGGGTAGAAGGGGAGGGAAGAGGCAAAGAGGGGAGCAGAGAAAAATGTAGAGCTCAATAAAAATCAATAAAAAAAGAAAAAAAAATCCCTAAATAAAATAACTTTAATTACAATAAAAAAATTATTATGTGTCCATTGGGGGGACAAAAAATAGGAAGTACATTTGAGAGCAGCAAACTGTCTGTACCTTTCTCCCCTTTCTGGAATGAACAACCTACCGAGGGAACTGTATTTACAGCTAGTACAATATTTTAAAAAATAAAAAAGCTTGACTCTAGGAGAAAGTAAAGTTTCAATTAAGAAACCAAAAAAGTAAATTACTTTTAAATCACGGCTGAAAAGAAACTTATACCTTATTAATCACTAAAAATAGCTGAAACGCTTTTTTAAGAAAATTCGTATCAGAACACACTAGACTTGGACCCAAAGAGTTGGCTTGGTTGGTGAAGTGCCTCCCATACAAGTGTGAAGACCAGGGTTCGATTCCCAGCACCCATGTGTGAGCCCCAGGCCACTGAGAGACTGTCTCAGAAACAAAGCCGATGGCTACTAAGGAACAACACTCAACGTTGTCCACTGGCTTCAACACATATGTACATACACTTACATTCATATCTGTACACACACACATGCACACAGAGAGAGAGAGAGAATACTAGACTTACTAGTTGACAGCTGCTATACTTTTAGGGTGCAAAACAACACATCGTAACCTTGATTTTGTCTGGCATTTTGAGGGAGGGTCCTACTACGTAGCCTATACTAGCTTGGAACTCACAGACTTCTGCCTTGGTCTTTCCAGGGCTGGAGTTGCCTGTCTGTACACCACATATAGATCCACACCTTAACCTCCTAATTTTCT
The DNA here is from genome assembly GCA_004026605.1 of Ondatra zibethicus. Lineage (NCBI taxonomy): Eukaryota > Metazoa > Chordata > Mammalia > Rodentia > Cricetidae > Ondatra > Ondatra zibethicus. The sequence goes on from PVIU01019852.1 coordinate 4,540, forward strand.
GGGGCTCCATCTCCTACACCCCTAGAAACCAGCATCAGAAACCTAGGGACGGTGTGTCGATGCTTGCCGTTATGACAGATACTCATAATAACGTGAGAAATTATTTGTTGCAGTATCGTTCCGCCTTCCATCGAAGCCAGTTCCCCAGAACACCTACCAAACACCCTGCTGACTTCCCGAAGTAACTCTCTCTAGCTCGTGGGTAAGAAATGAGTTGCTGGCTCCTATCCATCATGGAATGTCAAACCCTGGATGCAGTTTCTCCCCAAATATCAGATTTCTAAATCATCACTACAAGAGGTTTCCCAAAGCAGGCTTATTCCACCAAGCATCCCGGTCACCTGCCTTCTGTCTTCTGCCTCGAAAACATGGCTTGAGCGTTTACTCCACTGCCTTGGCAGATCCTCGTGAGCAAATAAACAGCAGGACACGAGCACCCTGTTCTAGGAACGACCTCGGGCTACCACAGTTCTCTTCCATGTTTTCAGCCGTGGTCTGAAAGGATGCCAGAATTCTTGGCGCTCTCTTAAATAATCAACCACACCATGCTAGGGGGTTCACCACCCTGCTCTCTGGCAAATGAATGCACTTGGTGGGTTGCTCTCAGGCCACTGAAAGCTGGCTCTACTGCTGGGGGAATGTAAACACCCCTTCACTGCTGATGCTACCCCAGATCTGTGGATTAGCTTTTTGTGGCAGCTTTCAGCTGAACAAAAAAGTGAGATGGCCCCTTTGGTACCTGCGGTCAAACCCTAGCACCCACACACAGCAATACCTATATAAACCCAGTGCCAGGGAGGCAGAAAGAGGAGGACCTGCCGTGGATCACCCACAAGGCGGTCAAGCCGATCACAGAATCCCAGGTTCAGTGAGAAACCGTGTCCCCAAATAACAAGGTGGAAGTGATTGAGGAAGACACGTGACATCAATCTCTGGCTTCCACACATATGCTGTGCTCATACACACATACACAGAATGCTTGTGCACACACACACACACATAAGCAGAGTTGTATAACTCCAGGTCCACTATTCAGACTTCCTCCTTAGACTAGAAACAGAAGTGCAAGAAAATGACTTGTCCTGGATGACATGTTTACAGAATCACCACATGGAACCAGTGGGACCTATCTATCCCCGTCAGGATTGCCTCTATAGGACTCTAGAGTCCTTGGAACACAGGAAATGGTTGCTTCTCACAGGTACACTCCAGGGCTCTCATCTCCCTTGTATTAGGACATAACAATAATACTGGGTGGTTTTTCAAGAGGCATTTAGAAAGGTATTCTCACCTGGTTCCTGGTGTTTTGACTTCAGAACTCTGTGTGTGTATGTGTGTGTTTAATTATGTGTATGTATGGGAGGGGATATGCACACATGAGTGCAGTGCCCAAGGAGGCCAGAAGAGGGCACCAGAGCTGGAGTTCCAGGTGGTTGTGAGCTGATGGACCAGCATGCTGAGAACCAAACTCAAGTCTTCCCAGAATAGCATGCGCTCTTAGTTGCTGAGCCTCGTTAGCACTTCAGTTCTCTTAACTACAAGAAAGCCTTCCCTTTGGGCCATCTCTGCCACCGTAACTTTCCCACAGGCTTCTTCTCCCGGCTTCTGTCATGTGGTTTCACTTTCCTTGGATACTGGTTTGGATCTTTTCCAAGACTTCAGATCGACTTTAAGGGCTTTTGTTGCTTGTTTTTCAATACTGGGGAGTGACTCCAGGACCTCGCACATGCCGTGTTCCCACCCACCACCTCTCCCTCCTGCTCCTCCCTCCCCCACCCCCTCCTCTTCTTCATTCAGAGAAAAGGTTGCCCAGGTTGGCCTTGAACTCACTCTGTAGCCCAGATAGGTACTGATCTTGGCAGTCATCCCTCCTCAGCCTCCTGAGGAGCTGGGATTATAGGTCCACGCCATCAAACCCAGCCTGACTTTCAAGCAAGATTTTTGTTGTTGTTACAACAGATCTTCAACATCTGCAAACACAACTCACTTAATGGCATCTATATTTTGTCTATCTTTTCATTTCTGTAACAACATGCCTGAGGCAGGCTACTTTATAAAAACAAGAGATTTATTTTGGTTCATTGATTCAGCTCCCAGAGGCCCCAGGTCTAAATAACACATCTGGATAATGTTTCTTCCACTTTCCTAAGACCTCACAATGGGAACTGGACTTCAAAACAGGAACTTTGAGACAGAGTCAAACTGCACCCAGATCATGGCAAGCCATCATCCCCAGGCTCCTGTAAGACAGGTCACCAGCCCGCTCCATCTGCTGTCACCTGTAAAGACACCCTGAAGTCACCGTAGTTCTTTGACTCAGTGTTCCTGCTCAGAAGACTCAATCTACGTTTTGGTATAGACTGAGGACGGGATCCTACGCTATCTCAGTTCACTTTAAACATGATATTTCACTTCGTAACACACAAGAGAAAGAAAAGCTTTTCTCAATAGCAAGCAAGCTTACTTCTAAGCTTAAAAACATGGTGACACATGTCTGTAATCTGACACTTGGAGGCAGTGGCAGGAGGATCCCTGGAAATTCAAGGCCAGGCTGACCCACGTAGGGATGTCCAGACCAGCCATGGCTATGTGGGGAGACTCTCTCATAATACTACTATGACCAATACTAATAAGAACAATAAAAGCAGAAAAAAAGTCAAGCAACACCAAGATTTCACAGCCACCCAAACCTTGTCCTGAAATCTTCAAAATTCAGGTACTCATTCATATGGATGCGTGTGTGCATGCATCTCTCTCTCTCTCTCTCTCTCTCTCTCTCTCTCTCTCTCTCTCTGTGTGTGTGTGTGTGTGTGTGTGTGTGTGTGTGTGTGTGCTGTGCTGTGCACTGACCAGAGATCCATCTCCAGTGTCAGCCACTCTCCACTTTGCTTTTTGAGGCTGAGTTTCTCACTTTTACCCAGAACTGGCTGGTTCTGCCAGACTAGCTGACCAAGAGCCCCAGGGATCCTCCTGTCTCTGCCTCCCTCCGCAGGACTGGGATTATAATCGCAAACTAAAGTGGCTTCTTCTACCTGAGTCTGGGGTCACACTCAGGTCCTCACACATTCAGAGAGCAAGCACTTGACTGCCTGAGCCAGCTCCGCTGCCTGTTCATCCTTTTTCATCGTTTTAGATGATTAGGCAAAAAAGCAGGCTTAGAATGCCCAGGTTGGGGGAGAGGGGTTTACACTAAATGTGGTTTTCTAGCAGCGTTAAGATTTCTCAAGCCAGAAGAAGCAAGTTGCAGTAATATGAGTTTGTCTCGTTTTTTTTTTTTTCTGTTCACATTTTGTGATGAAGAAAGGGGGTTCCATTGTTGCTCGACTGTTTTCTGTTTTCTTTTCTTTTCCTTTTTACTCGCAGCTACTTCTTTTCAGATCTTCACATTTTTGCATGCCTGGCCCTAGTTTTTCAGTCAATTTCGCTTTAGCTGATGACAATGCCACTTACAAATCGTTTGCCAGGTGTGAGGCTGCGCTCCACACGTTCACGGCTGTTGAATCATTTCAGCCTCGCAAAGCAGTCTCGCATTTACAACATCCCCATTTTACGGGTGAAGAAGCTGAGATGTGAGACCTGTTAGGGTCACCTAGCTGGGAAGTGGAAATTGTGGTTCAAAGGCAGACAGATAGTTTGGCTTCAGGGCACCTGTCCTTTCCCACAAGGCTCCATTGCTGTGTTTAATTTTAACTTCTGCTCATCTTTGTATTGAAAGGCCAGAAAAGAGCTGATAACAGCTGGATGTGGTGGCGCACACCTTTAGTCCCAGCGTTTGGGAGGCAGAGGCAGGCACATCTCTAAGTTCGAGGCCAGCCTGGTCTATATAGCGTTCTGCCAGAGCTCTGTGGAGATTGAGAGACTAATAACAATCACAGCATGGGAAAGATTGAGAAACTTGCGGTCAATTCCATACTGAGTGAGCTGGGGGTGGGGAGGAGTCCTGTGAGACAGAGGGAGAAGCATCAAGCACACAGACGGCACATGCAGTTTCTTTTCTATCAGTGCTGTTCCGTGTGGTTTCTGACTTCGCTAAAAGCCTGTCTCTGAAGATGTGTGCAGCACGGCCATGCAGATGGCTGGAGCATGTTGCTTGCGATCCATTTCGAAATACATTATTTATAGTAGCTATGATGTCACGACTAATCGAGACTTTCTCCAGACAGGAATTCCCTAGAAATCCATACTCAAAAGGCATCCACAGCACTCAACAGACCTGAGTGCTGCGGCTTCACTTTCGGCTAGCATTCTGTAGGGAGAGCTATGCAAGAACCCTGAGTGGACAATTTCCCCAATCCAAATAATATTTTAATAAGCTCTCAACATCCAACTTCCTCAATAGCCGAGGTAACTTACATCTTCACAAGATTTGCTCTAAGTACCACCAATTCACAGCACATTGAAGGAGACAGAGGAGACATTCACATCCAGGAAAAGGCAGAGATGTTGGCCCTAAATTCCAGTTAGACAGCGCACCCCCTTCCTTCCAAGCCCAGTGCAGTGGCTTTCATCTATAACCCAGTCCCTTGAAGGCTGAGAGGCAGGAGTAGGACCAGGCTAGCCTCAGCTACATAGCAAAGTCCCCAGACCAGTGTGAGCTCCAAAAGACCCTGGCCCATAAAATTAAAAGAAAAAAAAGAAGGGGGTGGATACAAGAAAGAAAGAAAAAGGAAGGAAAACAGATGTGCTCCTTAGCATGAGGTTTCAAGCGAAGGCTGCACCCACAAAACTTATCCGAAAGCTCGCCTCTCCCACACCACATGGAGCATAATACTTTTTTTTTTTTAAGTTTATCCCAATATAGAAGCAGAGACTCTTGTTTGTTTTAACTGGTGATCTGCTTAAGGCTCCACAGAAACTGGCTCATGGAAATCTTGTATCTAAATATTACTTTATGTATTTATCACTCCAGTATCATCTATCCTATGAGAACTACCTTGCAGGCATGCAAGGGCCAGCTGGGGAGACAGCAAAGCATGGCAGTTAGAAAAAAAGAAAGAAAGAAAGAAAGAAAGAAAGAAAGAAAGAAAGAAAGAAAGAAAGAAGAAAAAGAAAGAAAGAAAATGAAATTTAAAAGTTTTAAAACAAGCTTACTAAGAACAGGCACATAAGACAAGAACAGGAAAACAAGCCGCAGAGGGTGCATAGCTCTGAATATGCACTGTGACACTTTGATCAGAGAGCTCGAGACTCAAAGGAAGGCAAGGGTGTACAAAGTCACTGGCACAACACTCTCTATGTGACAACCTCCTCCCTAAGCCCCACTCCATCCCTCAAGTCACGAACTTGTTCTGAAGGGGCCGGGGGTAATCCTTACTGTCCATGCTCCGTCCACCTAAACAGTCCACGCAGACCCAGCCACCGCTGACTTCTCAAAGCCGCTCTGTAGGAGAAAGGCAGGAGCTCAGGGCACCCTGACGCCGTCAGGTCCAAAAAGAAAACAATACTCAACATCCTCTTTTGGGTGGACTAAACAACAGATGGCCAGAGCTTTCAGCATCGGCTAGAGGGAAGGAAATAAGATGCCACGGTCTCACACTCTCGCTTGCACCCTCCCAAGAATCCCCGCTTTCTAGGTGGCAAGAGATCCAGAAAAACAATAACGGCACCCAGCTGGGAGGTGGGGACACACGCCTCTAATCCCAGCATTTGGGAGGCAGAGGCAGGAGGATCTTGTGAGTTTGAGGCCAGCCTGGTCTACAAAGTGAGTTCCAGGACACAGGGAAACCCTATCTCAAAACAACAACAATTACAATAATGGTCCCGAGGCCCTGGAAAAAACGACAATGGTCCCAAAGCCCTGTCACTGACTTTCCTTGTCTCCAAGAACAGGGCTTGGCATTTATGCATAAATGTACATTTCCTCCCCTACACTGTCTTCCCAGTCTCCTCCTCAATTCCAGATAAGGAACTTCTGGGCTAGGGGTGTGGCTCAGTGGTAGAGCACTTACCCAGCATGCACAGGGCCCTGCATTAATCCCAAACCCTATAAAATTGTCAGAATCAGTCATGCTGTCTTGGGGGGGGCAGTTTTAAGGCAAGGTCTTCCTGTGTAGAACACCTAACAACCCCAGCTTTGACGTCATCCATGAATTAGCTCATATATTTATTTTCTTTCTTGCTTGATTGGTTGAGTTTGTTGGTGGTGGTGGTGGTGGTTTTTGGTGTGTTTGTGCATGTGTGTGCATGTGCATGCGTGTGTGTGCGTGCACATGTGCGTGCGTGCATGCATGTGTGTGTGTGTTGAGAGGGGGCTCCATGTAACTCTGATTGGCCTTGGCTTGCTATGCATCAAGGATGATCTTGCATTTCTGATGCTTCTACCTCTCTGGTGCTAGAATCCACCATGTTGTGGTGTGGCTTGAATTCAGCTGGATAAGCACTCTCTTCGCTGAGCTACGCCCCCAGCCCACATATTTCTCTTTGTGTGTCTCTTCCTGTGTGTGCTGGTGCATGTGCAAAAGTCCAGCTGAAGACTGTGGTGTCTCTCCTCAGGCACTGTCCACCTTGCCTTTTGATACAGAGTCTCTCATTGGCCAGTAACTACTAACCAGGCCAGGCTTGCTGACCACTGAGCTCCTGGGGCCCACATGACTCCACTTCCCCAGCGCTGGGATTACAAGCATGCGCCACCCTCAGGGTTCTGGCCATTGAGGCCTGGCCCTCGTGCTGAGTAGACAGCGCTTTACCAATTGTGTGCTCTCTCCTGGCTCCAGTCCACACATTTCTCAAGAACAAAGGTGATGTGTTCCTCAGGGGATCAACCCCACATCTGGTACTCCTAAATACAGTTTATAATGATCAAGCCTTTCAGAGGAATGAGCTAAGCTGAGCACTGATCCAGGGGTCGGAGGCGCTGAGAGGAAGAAGGGCTACTGAAAACAGGTGACAATCACTGAGAATATATAATAACCAACAAGGAAATAAGGCACGCAGAGGTGAAGGAACTGACTTACTACAAAGAAGAAAGCAACAGGATGGAGGGGGTCAGATTCTATTTCAGAGTGGCTGGCTGAAGAAGCTGGGAAGGAAACTGGAGTGAAAGATGCACCAAGTGAATCCTGACCTTTAGTCACGGATTTACTGTGAATGGAGAAAATAAGCCAGGAATTCCCAGATGGCAGGGAAGGTGACAGGGAAGAAGCCATCAACTCCATACTTGGTCACTAAATATTTAACAAGTGCCGCGCAGTGGTGGCGCACGCCTTTAATCCCAGCACTTGGGAGGCAGAGGCAGGTGGATCTCTGTGAGTTCGAGGCCAGCCTAGTCTACAAGAGCTAGTTCCAGGACAGGCTCTAAAGCCACAGAGAAACCCTGTCTCGAAAAACCAAAATAAATAAATAAATATTTAAGAAGCTGAGTGAGTAGATGTGTACGCAGGGAGCCCTTGACTAGGGTCGGAGACAGGTTATCTTGTCTGCTCCACTGGAAATGAACGCCTGGAGACCCAGCTTTCCTTCTTCTGAGACAAACTACTGTCAAGTGCCAAGGACCAATCAGGCTTGGAGGAAGGACACCCTCAAGGAGGCAGGAATGCCCAATACCTCTACGGGTAGAGTGAGGGGTGGGAGGATGGGTTGACAAGAACAGCCCAGGTGGAGGCAGTAAGGCAACCCGGGCACTAGGCATGGCCCACAAGAGATGGGAATCAGATTCAAAGAGAAATTTGTCCCCGGAAGTCTGCAGGGGCTGTTTCACATGGTGGACGCCTCCTGACAGCTCTTATCAAGGGGCTGCTGCTATTGCCTGTCTGAGGCCCCTCTTGTCTCACTGCCACCCCTGGGCTGCCGCAGCGGACAGCTATCTGGGGGAAGCAGAAGCGACCAGAATATATTTAGTACAGTATAAACAAGTTCTTAGAACGCAGCATGAAGGGGCCAAGGGGGATCACTCAGCTCAAGGAGGGAAGTGTCTGGTTCGCCATGAAAGCTTTGGAAACAGCCGACCCAGACCCTGCCTGGGCATGCATCTAAGTCTTCTGTTCTGAGGAAAGAAGACAAACAAATATGGACGAGAGGCTGCCCCTGAAGCCACGTTGAACCTCCTGCCCACCCATCTCATCTGCCGGTTGCTCTTGCTGGGACCCAAGCAGGCTGAGCTAATGTCATCTAGACAAAAAGACCATCTTATCCTAGCCTTTCCATGCTTGCAGGCTAAGCCTTGCTCTCCCCCAGCCCCAAGGCCCAGCCCATGAGTTTCTACAAAAGTAAGTTTGCCCAACAGCCAAGAGACTCCACTGTTGAGTTGTTAAAAACAAATACGTTAAATTTCTGTGCAGATTGTCACCTTCAAATAAACTTACGCCCAACAGTAACTCTGAAATGCTCCCAGGGTTTAATGGGATAATGTAAAAAGAACTCTGACAGGCCACGAAGCTAGCTGGCTATAGGGCGTGGCTTTTACTTTGGTTCTGAGGTAGGATCTTGCCAGTTATTAACAATGCAGGTTGTGAGTAGGGAACAGGACCCTCTGAGAAGTCCTCATACTTCAGCATAAGAACCACTGGGGTACTTGGCTAAAAATGCAGCTGACTTTTCCTGCTCCTCTTCGGTCCCTAAGATAGAACTGGGGTCTGACTTTTATCAAGTCTCCACTTCCCCCACCTGATAGGCAAAACATACTTTGAGAGACCTCAGAAATGAGACAAAAGGCCTCTAACTATGAACCTTAGAAATGGGCAGAGCTTACAGCCCTCAGCTTATGGATAATATCTTTGATACGATTTAGTTTTTTGGTCACACATAAAATGCTCTGGAGGAGACAGGCTTGCCATCAGCTCCAAGTCCAGCCTCTCGCAGGGGTGCATCCGACTTCTGTGGGGTCCGAGTTGGATATTTTGGAAAAACTCTTTAAAAGCAAAGGTCAGGTGGGATGTCACTCTGGGGCAGACCACTTGCCTCCATGTGCAACACCAACCCCTGCGGTTTAACTTCTGGCTTTTCTCCCAGGGTGTGCGCAAACAACACCAGCTGTGAGGTCTGTGGCCCTGGAACAGGTACATGCAACATTGTTTCTGAAACTGCGCTTCAGTTTGGGAATGTAGCGTGGCCATATGCAAAAGCATCCAAACTCCATGTGTCCATCATGATTCAGGGTTCTGTTTGTATTATATTCGGGCCAAATTGAATTCAAAGCCACAAGCGGGGCTATTCGCCACTGCTCCGAATAGCATGAAAGAGAAAGAAAGGGAAGCTAGTAACTCCTACACCTTTATCATACCCAGCATTACACTTGGAGCTCCTCTCGTTTCCTGCTGGCCCTACTGTTAGTAATTTGAACACATATTTATTGGAATTAGAGTCTGTAGGTAAAGGCCAGCAAAATGGCTAAGTGGGTAAATATGCCTATATCTAAGCCTAATGACCTGAGTTTGGTTACTGGGATCTGTACTGTAGAAGGGAGAGAACTGATTTCCACAGGTTGTCCTCTGATTTCCACATGCAAGCTGTGGCATGCACACAGACACACACACACACACACACACACACACACACACACACACACACGATAAATGTAATTTAAAATTTTTTAAAAATTAAGTATGTAGTTAAGTCCACAGCTCTCTGAAATCTACTATTCAGAGGTTCATCAAGTCTGGATGCCTGACATATGTTTTGTCCCACCACAGTAATTTCAGCCCACCTATGACTTAGCTACCAGTTCCCAGATATCCTGAATATTTAGCAATTGGCTCTTGCAAGCCACACTGAGGCAGCACCAGCACAACTCTATAGCACAGAGAGGTCCAAGGACATTCATTATTCAGTGTCACTGAATGAGAGAGTCTAGGTTGGAATCAGAAGTTTAACCCCAGTGCCTGGAATCTGAACACCATTCCGTGGCCTGTGTCAGCCATCAACACTCACAAGGGAATCCCACCACGCAGGCAACACTAATGGAACACTTTAATTCATATTAGGCAACAGTGCAAACTCTACAAATAATTCCATGAAATCTGACTTTAGGAGGCTCGTCTTAAATATTTAATGAAATGATTTGCATGGGTTGATGGGTGGAGGGCAGGCGCCAGTTAAGCACTTAAAGCTACACTTTGCACAACCCAATGCCTCACAAAGAAGTTACACAGCTGGTGAGCGACCGCCGTGGGATTCAGTCTGTCTGACTGCAGTCGCTTAACCACAGTTGACGTTTAGGGGAAAAGAGGAAACCGGCTGACACGTAATGAATCTCTGAGCGACAGGGAAGCAAGCCGGTGAACTCCGAACCAAAGTCAAGCAGACAAACAAACAAACGTAGGTTTGAAAGATCCACCAACTAAGTGTAGCACAGGTTATCCAACACCCTGGCTTCGGGACCCCACCCCTTCCACGCGGCTATTCTAAGGGTGAAGACAGGAGGAAAGCACAGAAGACGTCAACACAGCTCCTGACCACAGCATAAGCCATCAGAGTGTTAGGTGTTATTATGAACAAAAAGGATGACAAGATTCGAGTCACCGTTTCTGCGCTGTGGGTTCTTTGTCTTGCCAACTTGCCCCAAACTATGGGTCGGGTTGGTCCAAGGCGAAAAGACAAAGTGACTCTTCCGCCGTGTCACACAAGTACCTCCCCCGCTCTGGGGTGCAACCACCTTGGGACTCCACTTTTTGGGGCCGCGAGGCCGGGCCGCTCCGGGGGATGCAGAGGTCCGGTGGAGCATCCTTCCCACCTCGACCCGCGGTGGAGTCTGCACACAGGAGGGGAGCTTGGCTCCCACGCTGCCTCGGAGTGTGAGGCTGTTCTGTGTCTCCCGTGCCTCCCAGACCTTCTTTAGAAGAAAAAAAGAAAGAAAGCTGCTGTGGCTCCAGCTTTAACCCTAACTTCCTCCCGGGGCGGCTCCCCGGCTCTGCGCTCCCGCCGTGGCTGGGACAGAGCGAGCGGGGAGGAGCGCGGCTGCTGTCCGGGCGGCACGGCGAGCCGCGCCAGGGGACCCCACGACCCGGCCCTTCCCGCGCCCCAGTGCTCACAGCCGCTTACCAGACGGCGGCCGCTTCCTGCTCAGTCGGCTCACGGCGCGGGTGAACATCGCCGCGGGCTCCCGGAGGACGGAGCAGCCGGGCGGCTCGGCTGCTGAGCCCGAAGAGGGTAAAGAGGAGGAGGAGCCCGCGCGACGCCGCCCCTCCAGGCCCCGCCCGCCGCCTCCTCCCCGCCGCTCTCCCCTCTCCCTGCCCACCCGCGCCCGTGGGCACTGAGTCCAGCCCCCAGCTCCCCGCGCAGGGCAGGGCGCGGTGGCCTCGGGTGACCCTCAGCTCCCGCGCACATCCCGGTCCCTCCCCTCGCTGCCTGGGAGAAGCACAGCATTCCTTGTCCCTGCCAGGCCCGACCGAGTCACCTCCCAGATCGCCACCCCCCATCCCGCCCCCGGGTCTACCCGACTCCAAGTCCGTGGGTGCGCGGCCTGCTCACGCTGCGGATGCCAAGAGGGTGTCACCAGAACCGGGAGCCAAGCTGTGGGCCCCCACTTCGGCCCACGCCACGCCTTGTGCCCCGGCTTCGAGTGTCTGGAATAGACAGACCTCGGAGAACGCTGCCTAAGCCTCTGCGATTCCAGCGCGTATCGGAGCGCGCTGGCACATTTTTAACTTGGACGACACTTGGGAGCAGTCTCAGGAGAACCTTTACGCTCAACTACGGGAATCCTGTTGGTCCCAGCGCCAGGCTTATCGCTCCTCTCCTGGTGCCTGTCACCTGCTCAGCGCCGCGCTCCACGCTCATCTTGTTTCTCATTTCTTCTACAGAACAGCCCAAGAGGTGGGGTGTCATTAGCCCCATTTTCTTGAGCATTTGGTTCGCAAGGAATTGTTTTTCTGGAGAGTTTTATTTTTCTCCTTGTGGATCTGGCTTTGTCTCGAAATTGGTTCTTTATTTTTAGCTGTGCTAATTGCTATTTTTCTAAACCATTCCCCAGTCCGTCCGTCCTCCCCCCCCCTCGCGCGTTCTTTCGCAGGATTTTCACTAGTTGGCACTTTCCTTTATATCTTCTATTCTGAGCTTCCCATTTTGCTCTATTTTCCTCCCTTTTTGTCCACCCTACAGTCCGAGCGCCATCTCAGCTCTGGTCCTCTGTGGTTAGTCTCCCTACCCTTTTCCTACTCCATCATTTCCATACACAGCCCTTTGTGCTACTCAAAGAGGATGTTCGCTCCCTTGAAGGCTGCAGAGGTCTTCAGCTGCGTCTTGCAGGTGAGCACTATCAGAGAGTCTGGCTTCCAAGCGGGGCTTTCTTAGTGTTTCCGGATGCTGTTGGCACACTCACGGGACAGGCTTCCCGGCCATTGAAATGGCTCTTCAGTAATACGCAAGCATTCTGTAAGAGCTGAACCTCTGGCGGTGCATTCCTTTAATCCCAGTAGTTCCACGACTCCGAAAGCAAAGCAGGAGGATTTCTTTGAATTAGAGGACAGCTGGTCTACATAGCAAGTTCCATGACAGCCAGGGCTACATAGAGTCGACAATGAGATGATAGATAGATAGATAGATAGATAGATAGATAGATAGATAGATAGATAGATAGATAGACACAGAGAGAGATAGAGAGTTTAACTATTCAAATAAGACCACTGCCTTTTTAGAAGAGTAGCAGAATTTTCCCGACCGACCTCCATTAAAAGTTTCCCTAAAGGCTAATCACAAATACGCCTAAGCTAACACAGGAAACAAGGAAATTAACACAATGGAGTAGAAGTTAGACACAGCCAGCCAAACCCAACACTAGGAGCCAGGTCCACCCCACTATACCCTCAACAATCCTGGTGTGGCTTAGGATATGCTCTAAGGCCCCGCTGAGCTAAGAGCTTCATGCTTCCCAGACAATGGGGGAATTAATGGGAAGGCTAACTGCTCAGACTCCCTTCCTCTGGCCTGCGAGCTTGTGAGTTTGAAAACAGTTTATTTTTCTTTTGTTGTTGTTTGTTTGTTTTTGTTTTGAGACTAATGAAATTGCTACCCGGGTCTGGAGAGAAGGCTCGGGGCTAAAGATCAGGGTTTAGTCCCCAGCAGCCACATGACAGTTCATAGCCATCAGAAAGTCCAGTTGCAGGAGAGCTGATGCCCTCCTCTGCCTTCTTCGAGCACCAGACACACATATGGTACACATGCACACATGCAGACAAAACACTCATATATGTAGACCCAGGAGCCAGTGCTCGCATGTCACAGGGACCAAGAATAAAAGTGCCTAGGGTGGCCCGCACCTTTAACACCAGCGCTTGAGGCAGAAGCTGGTGGATCTCTGTGAGTCTGAGGTCAGACTGATCTACATAGAGATTCTAGGATAGTGGAATCTATCCTGGAATAGTGACACCCTATCTCAAAAACAAACAGAATAAAACAAGCAAAAATAAATAAATAAGCCACCTCAAGATGTCAGAGCCGATTCCCAGTGTGCACACAGGTGGTTTATGGGCACAGTTGGAATCCTAACTGAAGACTCTCCCCTTCCAAGAGGGATCACTCCTCCAAGTCTTACCCCCTCTGCTGCTCCTCCCAGTCAAGCTTTCTAAAGAAACGACCGCAGCTGATTGACCAAGAAGGCAAATAGGTCAGGCACCATTCCTCCCCCTGCTGGCTTTACCTTTAGATAAAGGACCACCTATCACACAGAGCAGAAGCAGAGGTTCTGGAGTTCTTCCTGTAGATTGGGATTTCAGAGAGCTGAGCTTTATAGGTCAGCGTGGCTTATCCTACCCAGAAATTTTAAAACTTTAGTGGGGATGGGTGGGACAGCTCAGCAGGTACTCACACGGTGGAAAGAAAGAACTGACTCCTGCAAGTTGTCCTCTGACCCCCACGTTCACACCACGGCAGGTACACTCATTTTGTTGTTGTTGTTTCGTTTTGTTGAGACAGGGTCTCCCTATGTAGCCCTGACTGCCCTGGAACTCACTGTGTAGATCGGGCTGGCCTTGAAACTCACAGAGATCCACCTGCCTCTACTTCCCTAGTGCTGCGATTAAAGGCGTGCGCCACCACACCCAGCCCAATATGTACACTCTTAAACACTTATAGACTAAAATAAGTGAATGTGGGGGCTGGAGAGATGGTTCAGTGATTAAGGGACTTGTTGCTCTTCCAGAGGACCTGCATTCAATTCCCAGGACCCACATGGTGATTCTCAGCCGGCTCCAGAGGAGCCAAATGGCATGGATGTGGTATATACACGTGTGTGCAAGGAAAACATTCATACACATAAGGTAAAGTAAAAATAGCAAAATAAATAAATAAACGTAATAAGACTTTGGTAGACCTGGTTGGTGATGTTGTTCAGTTGCTAGGCAAACCCACCAAGCCGTGGGTTTCGCTCCAGCACTAAGTAGAACAGGGTATGATGGTGTACACTTGTAACACCAGCACTCGGGGGGGAGGCAGAAGGATCTGAAACTTAAGATTATCCTTGGCTACATAGTGAGTTTAAAGCCAGCCTACACTACATGAAACTATGTCTAAAAAAAACCTGGTAAGCTGTGAATGTTAGTCTCCATCTTATGACATACATATATATTATATACATATAATCACATGAGATATATGTACATACATATATGTGTATATTTCATAGAGACATATATCATGTGATGTATAATGTATATGTGTGTATATAGATCAGATTCACTTAAGCCCTTTGAGGTAGGGTTAAATACGCAAATAGATTCATGCTAGGTTCCATGTCAAATAATCTGGTACCTGTCTTCACCATGCAAACTGACCAGCACTCTCTCCTCAGCATGTCTCAGGGATACGGGACAGGATAGCACCTGTATTCTGAAGGTGTGGTTGCAGCAGTAATAAACAAAAAAAGCACCTGGCATGGTGCCTAGCATACGTAGGCGCACAAAGAAATCACTGGAATCCAAGTTACCCGTGCTCCCGCCGCACCCCGCTTCCATAAATAGTAAACTTCAGCCTACACGCAGTCAGAAGGTTCTGGGGGAGTGTTTGCTCTGCTGATGTGTGGTGCTGGGGACGAAACCTGGAGCCTGGCACGTGCTAGACAAACACTCTACCACTGAGCTAGACCTTGGCCCTGAATTTTTTTTTTAATTATAGGAAGTTGACATGGTACTAACAGTAAGGTGCGCACAAGGTATTACTAAATTACAAGAATTACTAAAAGTAATTCTTACAAGGAGCCACGAAAACGTTTTGCTAAGTGGAGTAAGCTAGATTGTTTACATTATTAATTAAGGTTGTCAAATTAAAAATCCTCAACTATAGTGTTAGAGGTGAAAGGAGTGGGGAGTGGACAGTTAATAGGTGGAGCATCAGCTTGACAAGATGGAAAATTCTGGAGAACGCTTTTGCAGACGGCGGTGGGTGGCATTTTTTTTTTAAAGATTTATTTATTTTGTTTACAGTGTTCTGTCCGCATGTGTGCCTACAGGCCAGAAGAGGGCACCAGATTTCATTACAGATGGCTGTGAGCCACCATGTGGTTGCTGGGGATTGAACTCAGGACCTCTGTAAGAACAATCAGTGCTCTTAACCTCTGAGCCGTCTCTCCAGCCCTGGCATTCTTTTTTAGTTGACAAACAGTATCCCGTTATATCCATATGCCAGGGTTGTTCCTTCCAGTCATTGATGGGCATTTGGTGTTTCCAATGAGTGCTGTTTCAAGTAGCTGTGGACTTTTTGCACTAGGCTCGTACATACATTTCCACTGAAATTTTTTGTTATATTTTTATTTTGTGAGCATGAGCCGAGTGTGTGTATGTATGCCCGTGCACATGTGGCACAGTGTGTGGGGGTCTGAGGACAACTTTCAGGAGCTGGTTCTCTCCTTCTACCATATGGGTCCCAAGGACTGAACTCGGGTCATTTAGGCTTGGCAGTAAGTGCCTTTACATGCTGAGCCATCTTGCCGGCCATATGTTTCCATTTTTCCGTGGAGTGTTTGGATTAAACAACAGACATATGTTTAACTGTTTTTTTTTAAGGTTATCTCATGTACCCCAGGCTGACCTCAAATTCACTGTAGCTGAGGATAGCCTTGAATTTCCGATCCTCCTGCTTCTGCTGCCTGAGTGCTTGGATGACAACCATGCCCCCTGCGTGTGGCTCATGTGCTGGGGACTGGACCCAGAGCAAACACTGCTAAATGAGCTGCATCCGTCCCTTAGTGTTTCAAGCCAGGTTGTTGTGATATAGCCCTGGCTGGTCTGGAGCTCCTGCCCTTCCAGCGTCTGCCTGCCCATGGGCCCAAGTCCAGAGCCCTTGCGCCCTAATATTTCTGTTCCTTAGGTGGCTGGGAGAGGCCTGAGGCCTGCCGACACAGCCTTCTCTCCTGTCTGTGATGCTAACCTTTGACTGCTCTGTCTTCCTGCTTCCTGCGGTCTCTGCTTTCCAGGCAGGAGCTCTCTGCGCTCTGTGGGGCACTAGGTTGTATTTCCTGGAGCACTTCTGGCATTCAGGCCCTTTCTCCTGTTATGGCAACTTCTGCTCCTCAGCCCACTCTCAGTTGGTTATGAGCTCCTTGTTCTCAGCTGTTCGTCTTCTGCCATCTCAGTGGCCTTTGGGAGGAAGGAGAGCTGTGTCCCTTCTTTTGATTCGCCAGCGCTATGTGGACTGTTTCCTACATCAGACGCCTTTGCAAGTGCTGGGACAACATGAACAAAGGAGAGAGCCACTGAGCCCATGTTCAAGGGAGCTTACGGGAGGGGCCAGCAAGGAACAGAACCTGTAAATTATACTGTGTTGAGATGGACCTACTGTAAGACAGGTAGTGAGGACAGAGAAAACGGAGGCATGGAAGGGTTTGCTTGCTTGCTTGCTTGTTTAGAGACAGGGTCTCATGTAGCTCAGGCTGGCCTCAAATTCAGTGTGTAGCCAAGGATGACCTTGAACTTCTGATCCTCATTCCTGCGCCTTCTCAGGATTACAGACGTGCACCGAGAAGTCTAGTTTATGCACCACTAGGGATTAAATCCAGGCATCCTAGGCAAGCAGTCTACCCGCTTACCCACATCTGTAGTCCTGGCTCTGCCATCTTAAACATGATTTGTGGGGACCTGTATGAGAAGGAGAGAGAGGACCTGTGGAAATGACCCTGAGCGACACTCGTTTTGAGAGTGCTCTGGATACATGGCAGCAGGAACTGAGCACAGGTGAGGCACGTGCAGAGACATCCGGGGAGTCCCGAGGAGGTGAACTTTATGTGACCTGGGACTTCTCTCAGGGTGACACGATACAGTGTCAGACAGAGGGTTGTCATGGAAGACTTCCCTGGATGGAGCAGTCCCTTCAGGCTAGGTCTACAACAGCTCACAGCGAAGAGGAAGCAGGCTGGGAAGAAATGCTTTATCTGGGAGGAAGCGGTGGCTTGGACGAAAAAGGAAAGCAAGAAACGTCAAATTCCAGATTTTAAAGGATTATTGGGCAGAATAGGCACAAGATTGGAACAATGGCTGGCAGATACTTGTTTGAGTGGCTGATGAGGTACTGTTACCTTTAGCTGGAAGAGAGCCTGTTAGGGAAGGAAGAAACTTGTTCCAGAAACATTGCATCTGAAATGTCTTACTAGGCTGCCCAAGGAGAAGCTGATGAGGCAGGTGGGGCTGAAGAGACAAGTGTGAGCACTGTAGTTCCAGAAAGCACACTTGATATGAACTCTGGGTAACCATGGCGTGTCAGTGTGGGCTTCCCCACAGGAGCACAGCTGCCTCTGTGGTGTGGGCAGCTACCCACACGCAGGTCTGGAAGGATAGGAAAGCTCTGTTCAATTTTGCTATAAACCTAAAAATTCTCCACAAAATAAAGTTGATTTTTGTTTTTAAAAAAGAAAATGCTATTCAGAGCCACAAAGCTTGACGAAAGAGCAAAGAGAATAAGTGCTCAGAAGGCAGCTCCAAGCGCCAGGCCCAGCAGCAGAGAGAGGAGGGACAGGCAACATGGGACAGCAAGCGGATAAAGGCAAGGATTAATGGGGGTCAGAGGAAGGGGCCAGCCAGTCCTGGAAAGCGGTGCCCCTCAACAAACTCAAATGGCAACAGACGGAGGGGAGGGCCGACTGTCGATCTGGACTAGGGAGGGTTAGGAGACTAGGAAGAGAGGGACCAGGCACGCTGAGAGAGGGTTAGCTCACCTGAGGTGTTTTCTTGAAAATGCTGTGATGAAGTTGGGCAATAGAATAAATGGAGAAGTGAGGAATTTTAAAAAATTGTTTTGAAGACACGTTTCCCTATGTAGTAGCCCAGGCTGGCCTTGAACTCATGATCCTCTTGCCTCGGCATCCCCATCGCTAGAATTACAGACACACACAACTACCGTATTAGAAAGAGAAGTTTATTATTTACGTATTTAATAAAAAATATTTAATTGGGGGCTACACAGTTAGTACAGTGGTTAAGAGAGTATAGTACCCTCGAGGAGGATCCAAGTTCAGTTTCCAGAACCCACACTGGGTGGCTTACTACTGCCTGTAACTAGCTCTCGGGGATTGGACGCCCCCATCTGTCCTCCCCCCACCTGCATTCACAAGCATCCTCCAATAGGAGGCACACTCATAAGGCTGACGTTTGTGCCCTGCGATCCCCAGTTTCAGTCTTCCCCGCAGCCCCAGCCCCTGGCAGCCACTGTTCTCCCTGGCGGCTCTACAAATGCCGCTGCCTTAGGTTCCCCGTGGGGCGGACTCACAGCATTTATCTCTCTGCGCCTGGCCTCTCTCAGCACAATGTCCTTCAAGTTTGCCCAGTGTGTCAGGAACAGCAGTATCGCCTTCTTTCCTTCTTGGGACTGTTTTGCTTTTGAAATTGGAAAAATACAAGCCTAGTTACGAGCTGAAAGAATTAATCAGTCTTATATTTTATTTTTTTTCTTGAGACAGTATCTCACTGTCTCCTAGCCTAACATAGAACTCACACTGTAATCCAGGTTGGCCTCAAACTCTTGGTCCCCCTCTTACAAGGGCCTCTCTACTGCTGGGATTATAGGCACGAGCCGCCACACCCTGCCAGTCTGCTGATTTTGCTGAAATGCTGTCCAGAATCTTCAGTTTCCTCTCCGTGGATGCAATGCAGCTAGAGGAGGGTGCTCGCGGTGGCTCAGGGAAGGTGTTCCCAACATGCTCCTTAATGAAACTAGGTTCAGCAGCTGTCCGGCCTTCAGCTTCCTGATTGGCAGCCCTAGATGCTGGCCCCCAAGGATCTCTGAGCTGTGGCATGCCAGGAACGCGGGGTGACATTCAAGAGAGATCAAAGCTGGGAAGAGCAGATGCTCTCTGCCTGATCCTTCCCTGGGAAACTGAGTTTTAAAAAAGGAAAAAAAAAACAACCAATGCCATAAAAATGACAACCCTGAAGAGGATGGGGGCATTAGCAAACTGTAATGATATATGTGTACAAAAATGTCATAAGAAAATCACTAAATTACTTAATGTCTATAGAATATATTACTTTGAACACTCACTAAAAATGAAGCAAACTTTTATAAAAAACAAAGCCTGCCGGGCGGTGGTGGCGCACGCCTTTAATCCCAGCACTCGGGAGGCAGAGGCAGGCGGATCTTTGTGAGTTCAAGACCAGCCTGGTCAACAGAGCTAGTTCCAGGACAGGTTCCAAAGCCACAGAGAAACCCTGTCTCAAAAAACCCAAACCAAAAACAAAAGAAAAACAAAGCCTTACATATTTGTATTAATTTGAACACTCACTAAAAATGAAGCAAACTTTTATAAAATAACAAAGTCTTACATATTTGTATCATTAAACTCAAATGGAGTTGGCCGGGCGGTGGTGGCGCACGCCTTTAATCCCAGCATTCGGGAGGCAGAGGCAGGTGGATCTCTGTGAGTTCGAGGCCAGCCTGGTCTACAAGGATAGGCTCCAAAGCTACAGAGAAACCCTGTCTCAAAAAAACAAAAAAAAAAAAAACAAAAAAAAGAAAAAAGAAAAAACTCAAATGGAGTTTTGAGCCAGGTTCTGACTTCTGATTTCTGACTCTCTGGTTTGAAAGTGTGTATCAGCACTAGGAAGGCAGAGGCAGGCAGATTCCTGTGAGTTTGAGGTTAGCCTGGTCTACAGAGTGAGTTCCAGGACAGCCAGGGCTACACAAAGAGACCCTGTCTCGAAAAATCCAAACCAAAACAGCAAAAATGATGTATTAACTGCAGCCATCTTGAAAAAACATGAATACATATAATAATGAAAATATAAGTCACCCAAAAGCCTATTTTCCAAAGATAAATTTTAGTAACATTTAGTGTGGTTAACTGTTAGCTTTGTGCACATAAACATGGACCTCATTCATTCAAAAAGCTGAGGGCTTACTCTGTCAACTGAGTTCTCCCCAGCCAGGTTTATCAAACTTTAATTAATTAATTTCTTTGTTGTTTATGTATATGGTTGCTCATGTGCCACGGCCGAGAGCTGACTTTACCACCTGAGCTATTTGTCTGTCTGTCTGTCTATCTATCTATCTATCTATCTATCTATCTATCTATCTATCTATCTATCTATCTATCATGTATGTGCATGGTCGTGCCTGTGGAGGTCAGAGGACAACTTTCAGAGCTGAGTTCTTGCCTTCTACTACGCAGATCTGGGGGATTCTATTTTCCTGTGAGAGTTTTGTTAAAAGTCTGCTCATACACCACCGCATGAGCTTCATTTGGTCTTTTGTGTGTGTGTGTGTGGTTGTTGGTGGGTTTTCCAGCAGTCTCTCACTAGTCTAGGCTGTCCTCAGACTCACCACGTGATCAACGATGACCTTGAATTTCTGCTGTGCCGCCTCCACCTCCTGAATGCTAGAATCAAAGGCAGCAGCTACCACGCCCAGCTTTTGTGTTGTTGCCAGGGAATCCAGGCTTCCTGCATGTGAGGCAAGTGCTCTACCAACTGCATCCCATTGCCTGCTAGCACATGGGCTTTTACAACTGTTAAATAGTTTATCATAGGAGTGTGTGATAGCTTGGTCATTTCCTGAGGGGGCATTTTTAGCTACCATAAATAACATCGAAAAGAGCCATGCCATGATACGTGTAAATAATTGCACTGATTATTCTACTTTTTGGCAGAAGTGACTGGTTGTCAAATCATCCACTGGCTCAATGGATGTAAACACTTCAGACTCTCCACACAATGCCAAATAGCATTTTGCCATCCCTGCCTCCCTGACGAACTAACTGAGTAGCTGTAAGGGCTTGTGTCTTACTTCCTGTAAGAATTACTTTTAGTAATTCTTGTAATTTAGTAATACCTTGTGCGCACCCTACTGTTAGTACCATGTCAACTTCCTATAATTAAAAAAAAAAAAATTCAGGGCCAAGGTCTAGCTCAGTGGTAGAGTGTTTGTCTAGCACGTGCCAGGCTCCAGGTTTCGTCCCCAGCACCACACATCAGCAGAGCAAACACTCCCCCAGAACCTTCTGACTGCGTGTAGGCTGAAGTTTACTATTTATGGAAGCGGTGTGCGGCGGGAGCACGGGTAACTTGGATTCCAGTGATTTCTTTGTGCGCCTACGTATGCTAGGCACCATGCCAGGTGCTTTTTTTGTTTATTACTGCTGCAACCACACCTTCAGAATACAGGTGCTATCCTGTCCCGTATCCCTGAGACATGCTGAGGAGAGAGTGCTGGTCAGTTTGCATGGTGAAGACAGGTACCAGATTATTTGACATGGAACCTAGCATGAATCTATTTGCGTATTTAACCCTACCTCAAAGGGCTTAAGTGAATCTGATCTATATACACACATATACATGATACATCACATGATATATGTCTCTATGAAATATACACTCCCTCCCGCCACTCTGCTTCCACCTCTTCTTTCCCATTTTTATAAGACAGGGTCTCAATATGTAGCCCAGGCTGACTGCCAAGTTAAGATCCTTCTTGCTGCTGGGCGGTGGTGGTGCACTCAGAAGGCAGAGGCAGGCGGGTCTCTGTGAGTTCAAGGCCAGCCTGGTCTACAGAGCAGGGCTACACAGAGAGACCCTGTTATGGGATTACAGGGGCACATTCAGCCAATCTAATTTCAATTCAAGGCCGAGCGGTAATTCCATTGTGTGTGTAGAGCACGTTTTGGTTTTCCACTCATCTGTGTGTGACACTGCAGCTTCTCCCACCTCTGGCAATTGTGATTAAAGCTGGTTACAAACTAGACACACAAACCACTGAGAACCTGCTCTCAATCCTTCTGGATATACACCCGGAAGTGGGTTAGGGCCACATGACAATTCTGTTCCACAGTTTGGAGGAGCCTCCACGCTGCCGTCCATGGTTGCTCTACTATTTTAGATCCCACTAGCCTCTTACAAGCATTCCAAGCTTCCCACATCCTTGCCAATACTTTCATGAAAATGGTTGTTTTGAGCATTTCAATCTGCAGCTCAGGCTAGCCTGGACTCACTCTGTAGCCGATGCTGATCTCATGGGCAATCCTCCTGCCTGAGCTTCCTAGGTCCTGTGATTATAGGCGTGAACCGCCAGACTTGGCATCTGATTAAAATCATATACTTTTAATACCCACAGTGAAGTTGTCAGTGTATGTTACTGAAAGGTAGATAATGAATGGGAGTCGGGCGGTGGTGGTGCACCCCTTTATCCCAGCACTTGGGAGGCAGAGGCAGAAGGATCTCAGAGTTCCTGGCCAGCACGGTTTACAGAGTGGGTTCCAGGACAATTAGGGCCACTCAGAGAAACTCTGTCTTGAAACACCTCACCCCACCAAAAGGAAAAAATATGTAAAAGTTTCATGTACGAAACAGTGAAGTTGGGGGGCCATCGAGATGACTCAGTGGGCAAAGGTGACAGCTACCAAACCTGACAACCTGAATTCAATACCTAGGGCCACTCCCTAGAGTTGTCTGCTGAGCTTCATCATGGTGCTTGTTCCACACATGCACAAAGTAAAGGACTGATTGATTGTTGTTGTTTTTCAAGACCGAGTTTCTCTGTGAAACAGTTCTGGCTGTCCTGGAACTTGGTCTGTAGACCAAGCTGGCCTTGGATTGATTTTTAAGTGAAAATATTTTTTTAAAAAATTAAATATAGGGGGCTGGAGAGATGGCTCAGAGGTTAAGAGCACTGACTGCTCTTCCAGAGGTCCTGAGTTCAATTCCCAGTAACCACATGTTGGCTCACAGCCATCCATAATGAGATCTGGTGCCCTCTTCTGGCCTGCAGGCATACTTGGAAGGAATGTTGTATACATAATAAATAAGTAAATAAAAAAATTAAATATAGTAAGGACAGTGAGATGGCTTACCAGGCAGAGGCACTTGTGCGCAGGCCTGATGACCAGAGTTTAATTCTTGAATCCCACAAGGTGGCAGAAGAGAACTGACTCCCATGTCTTAGTACGTGCACCTGTGAGCTCTCTCTCTTCTCTCCCTTTTTCTCCCTCTCTCTCCCACACAATTTTAAAATGTGGTTAATTAGGTCACTGTTCCCAGAATACAAAAAATTTGTATTATTTCAAAATCGTTTAAGTTTAGATTTCCATGTCTTGTACACATCCTTTCTTTATTCTTGTTACTAAAACTCTGACAGAAACTATTCCTGTGGAATTTATAGTCTGGAGAGCACCATTAAGCAAAGAGTTATAGAAATACACAGAGCCATCATTGCAGGGGCTATAAAAAATAAATGACATGGCAGAGGAAAGGCCGAGCTTCCTATTTCTATATAAAATATTACAGCCTCATTGTCATAGGAAGGTTAGAGGTAACATAACAAAAATACGGAGTGGGGGTGTACATTAAGCTATAAATTAAAATATTACATTTGGCTAATGAGATGGCTCAGCAGGTAAAGGCACTTGCTCCCGACCTGAAACCTAAGTTCCATCTCTGGGACCGACGTGGTAGAAGGAGAGTCAATCACGCAGTTGCCCTCTGATATTTCTGTACATGTACCACGGTTTGCATGTGCCCACACATGACAAAATAAACACGTCTAAGATAAAAAAACAACAGTAATTTATGAACAAAGGATTAAGGAGTAATTGAAAATGTAACTAGAGAAAAATTTAATGTGTATGTGTGTAAATGTGTGGCGGCCAGAAGACATCAGGGGGCACCCTCAAGACGCCACCCACTCTGGATGGTGGTGGCCCACACCTTTAATCCTAGCACTCAGGAGGCAGAAGCAGGTGGATCTCTATGAGTTCGAGGTCAGCCTGGTCTACAGAGGGAGTTCTGCAGAGGACAGCTAGGGCTACACAGAGAAACTCTGCCTCAAAAAAACAAAAGCAAAAACCAAACAAAAAGACAACGCCCACTTCCTTTTCAACCAGGTCTCTCCTTATGCTTGACTGACTGGCCAGCGAGTTCAAAGGAGCCTCCTGCCTTCACTTCAGGCCTGGGCTGGGACTGCAAGTGTTCTCTACTATCCCTGGCTTTAAAGCAAAACCAAAAAAACATGGGTTGTGTGGTATGGGAGAACAATTCTATATCTGTCAATTATGTTTTAAATAAACGCTGATTGGTTGGTAGCCAGGCAGGAAGTATAGGCAGGAAAACCAGACAGGAAGTAGAGGTGGCATAATAAGAATAGGAGAATTCTGGGAAGTAGGAAGCTCCCCTGCACTCCTACCCAGACCACTGAAGAAGCAGGATGTGACCTGCCCCGCTGAAAAAGGTACTGAGCCATGTGGCTAACATAGATAAGAATAATGGGTTAATATAAGCTACAAGAGCTAATAAGAAGCCTGAGCTAATGGGGAATCAGTTTTATATCTTATGGAGACCTCTGTGTGATTTTCTTTGGGGCTTAACGGCTGTGGGAACTGGGCAAGACAGAAACCCTGACAAGCCAGCCCTCATGTTACAGAATGGCACTCACGTGGATAACTACATCCACAGAAAGCCTGAGAAAGCTTGGGAAAGAATAGAGTAAAGCATGTTTTCTTGGTAGCAGCAATTTCTCGGATCTGCTCTGCTTGCTAGAGTCAAGCAAGCACTCTCATCTAAGAGAGGCTTCCTCACTCAGCTTTAGCTGCAAAACCCTGCAGCTCTTTAAGAGGTCCTGCCACAAAACAATTAAATGGTGTTGATAAAAGCTGACAACATGCTTATTGGTTTTCAGCCATAGAAGGAAAAAAGCCGTGCTGTTTTAAAATGCCGGCTTTCTGGGCCATCCTGCCAGGGCATACTCTGACTCTTTCAGGCAGGCAGTCTGACTACTATGAAGCATTTGAGTGTTGTTTGTGAGCACACTGCTGCAGCTTGCTTGCTGGCAGGGACCTTGAAATGCCATAGAGTTGTGGCAATAAACATGGCTACAGCTGGTACCTCAGCCATGAGGCTGGAATCTCATAAAACTAAGGAATGGGCTGGATCCAGCTGTGAAAGCCATGGCTTTAATCCCACCCATATTGCTTGGTAAATTAAAGACTCACATGGTCAGAAAAAGAAAGATATACAGTAAAGAGAGATTCAAAGACAAAGAAAACCTCTAAATGGTTTACAGTGTGTTAAAAATATATACAGGCTAAAGGTTAAAGTTCTTAAAGTAAAAAAGAAAGAGAGTAGTTGGGTATGGTGGTACACACCTTTAATCCCAACACTTGGGAGGCAGAGGTAGATTGACCTCTGTGACTTCAAGGTGTGGTAGCACACACCTTTAATCCCAATGCCTGTGAGACAGAGACAGACAGATCTCTGTGAGTTCAAGGTGTTGTAGCACACACCTTTAATCCCAGCACTGGGGAGGATCTCTTTGAGTTCAAGGATAGCCTGGTCTACAGAGGGAGTTCCAGGATAAAGATACACAGAGAACCTGTCTCAAAAAGCCAAAAATTAAAACTAAAAGAAATAGAGTTTAAAATAAAGCTGCATAAAGATAGAAAACACACAGAGAATCTAGATAATGTGTGTTATTGTGCTCTCTTTGAATTGTTTGAATGCTGAGGAAGGAGCAACAGCTGCTAAAAGATATTTACTTATGGGCTGGAGAGATGGCTCAGAGGTTAAGAGCACTGGCTACACTTCCAAAGGTCCTGAGTTCAATTCCCAGCAACCACATGGTGGCTCACAACCATCTGTAATTAAAAAAAATATGGTGCCCTCTTCTGGCCTGCAAGGACATATGCAGGCAGACCACTGTATACTTAATAAATAAATAAATCTTTTTAAAAAAGATATTTACTTATAAATGCTGCTAAATTAATCCAATATAGGTATTTTGAAAATACCTTGACTTCAAAATTGAAGTCAAAAGATCTTTTACTTTGGAGAAGAGATTTTGCTTTTGTTTCCACAGGAAACGAGAGGCTGTGGATTCATTCTGAGTTAAGGAAAATCAGGTTTGGTCAAGGAAGACCACCTGAGAAATCTCCAGTAGGAACAGATGGCCTAGATGTCTGAGTTCTACATCCAGAACAGATTCAAGACTGCTGCCTGAGATGATCAAGAGTCACAGGATACTCCAGTCAGGACTTGATCATAATTCTAAATTTTCTTTAGGTCCCCATAAGATTATCAGTGCCCCCAACCAGCCGGAAGTAGCCTGGAATATTCCACCCACATTCCCAAAAATGGACTATGGCTATTTTCCTTTGGTTTATTTTTTATTTATTTATTTTTTTTAAAAAAGAGGGGGAAGTGGTGCAGGAGAACAATTCTATATCTGTCAATTATGTTTTAAATTAATGCTGATTGGTTGGTAGCCAGGCAGGAAGTATAGGCAGGAAAACCAGACAGGAAGTAGAGGTGGCGCAATAAGAATAGGAGAACTCTGGGAAGCAGGAAGCTCCCTTGCACTCCTGCCCAGACCACTGAAGAAGCAGGATATGACCTGCCCCGCTGAAAAAGGTACTGAGCTATGTGGCTAACATAGATAAGGATAATGGCTTAATATATGTTATAAGAGTTAATACAAAATCTGAGTTAATGGGCCAATCAGTTTATAACCTAATATAGACCTCTCTGTGTGATTTTCTTTGGGACCTAATGACTGTGGGACCTGGTGGGAGGTCAGAAACCAACCATGCCTTCATGTTACAGTTGTGGGGATTGGATTCAGGTCCCCACACTGGAAGACTGGGCCATCTTGCCAGCCTGAGAGGTCTCAATCTAGATGAGAATGCCCACGTGAGGCGGTGGAGCTCCTTCTAGAGAGGACAGCCCAGGCCACAACTCAGGGGGTGGGAACTCTAGGATCAGGCAGGCACTGAGAGCCACCTGTGGACTTGATGCCTCCTCGCATGGGAAGACAGGAGAGGAAGACATGGGAAGGCATGTGAGCGTCCATGAGTCCAAGGACCTATCAAGGACTGGGTTTCAGGCTAGGGGCAGTGAGAAATCACTGAGACGGTTTGGGGCTGTTAGCAGG
The DNA here is from genome assembly GCA_004026605.1 of Ondatra zibethicus. Taxonomy (NCBI): domain Eukaryota; kingdom Metazoa; phylum Chordata; class Mammalia; order Rodentia; family Cricetidae; genus Ondatra; species Ondatra zibethicus. The sequence goes on from PVIU01019852.1 coordinate 31,801, forward strand.
GTCATAATTTAACAATGAACGTCAGTAACCTTTATACAATGGACTCTAAGGTTTACTAAGTGAATGAAAGAGGATACAGAATAGACTGTATTTCTAGAAAGAAAAAAAATAGAGATCCCAAATGTTCACATGCAAGTAAACCTCACCTCAAATTACATAGGACGTTGATCACATTGGCACTTGTTTAGGCTGGAGCTACATGGCTGTGGGGATGAAAGGAACATGGATTGAATTGTGCTTGAGATGTGTAGTGGAACACTGCCTAGCACGAATGAGACCCTGAATTTAATCCACAGAACTGAACAAAATAAAGAGACAGAAGAAAAAGAAACCTGGTAATATGTAATGCTATCGATGTGGGGAGCTCATATTTCCACATACCACATGTAGAAAACTGATGTATCCAGCTTGAAAAACTATTGGGCAGTGGTGGCACACACCTTTAATCCCAGCACTTGGGAGGCAGAGGCAGGTGGATCTCTGTAAATTCAAGGTCAGCCTGGCCTACAGACAGGCTACAGAAAAACCTTGTCTCAAAAAACCAACCCCCCCCCCAAAAAAAAACAAAAAGAAGAGAAAAAGAAAGAAAAACTATCAGGCAATAGTAACCCCAACTAAACACATATAATCTAATCTAGAATTTCTGTCCTAAGTGTACACTCTTACACAGTATTATAAGATATTGGTAAAAATTCCTGCCGGGTCAGTGGTGCATGCTTTTAATTGCAGTGCTACAGAGGCAGGCAGATCTCTGAGTTCGAGGCCAGCCTGTTCTACACAGCTAGTTCCAGGACAGTCAAGGATACACAAAGAAACCCTGTCTCAGGGGTCAGGGTGGGGATGAGGTAGGAATCCTGATAGCCTCTAAAAGTCAGGGTTCAACCCAGAGTAGAATGGATAAATTGTAGTACATTCACCCAGCACTAAAAAGCTCAGCAAAATGCAGAGAGGGACCCACAGTATTAAGTAGAAATAACCATACAGTTCCACTCCACTTACTTGTTAAAACAAAAACAAAAAAAAAACCAAAGACCAGCTCATCTGTGGTCATGTAGATCAGGCCAGTGGCTGTCTAGGGAAGAATAGTGTTGCATTTCTTTAAAACAAAGTGTGTATTTTACAAGTGTGTGTATTCAAGTGTGTGCAGGTGCCCTCTGAGGCATCCCCCTAGAGCTGGAGTTACAGGTGGTTGTGGGCCAGCCCATGTGGGTGCTGGTCTTCTGGTAGAAAAGCAAGTATTTTTGCCTTTTATTTTTAATTGATTTTATTGAACTACACATTTTTCTCTGCACTGCTCCCTTCCTCTCCCGTCCCCTTCAACCCTCTCCCAATTTACTTAGATCTTGTCCTTTTCTGCTTCCCAAGAAGCAAGCATTCTTTATAATTTATTATGATTTATTTAACTTTATTTTATGTACATTGGTGTGAAGTTGTCAGATCTCCTGGAACAGGAATGACAGAGTTGTGAGCTGCCATATGGGTGCTGGGAATTGAACCTGGGTCCTCTGGAAGAGCAGTCAGTACTCTTAACCCGAGCCATCTCTCCAGCCCGAAGCAAGCATTCTTAACTGCTGACTAATCTCTCAAGCCCTGAGGTCATATTTCTTGATCCAATTGCCATTGATATGAGCATATTCACTTTTTGAAGATTCTGGGCTGTATACACACGATGTGGACTTCCCTATGTGACATTTAAAACTGAGTGTTCAGCCAAGAGTAGGATGAACAACTGTGCGTATGTGTACAAAGAAATCCTGGTAAGGCGGTACTGTAGGTTGGGGGTGTGCACTCAGTGGTTGAGCCTTGGGGAGCATGCATGAGATCCTGCCCCAACCTAACCCTCAAATACTGCAGATATTAGTATCCATCAGGATACAAAAGGTTCGTAGGACTAGAGATATAGCTCAATGGTAGACAGAGGGGCCCTGGGTTTCATCCCCAGCACCACCCTCCCCGCCCTACAAAGAGATCTATTTTTGTTGCTTTTTAAAAATTTTATGTATTATTAATTTTATGTATATGGTGCTCTATCCTCATGTACATGCATGTACACATAGATGCCAGAAGAGGGCACCGGATTCCATTATAGATGGCTGTGAGCCACCATATGGTTGCTGGGAATTGAACTCTGAACCTCTGGAAGAGCTGCCAATTCTCTTAACCACTGTGCCATCTCTCCAGCCCCCTTTTGGAGTTTCTTATTTTGCATTCTGTCACTAGTCTAATAAGCATAATAAACCCTCCCTCAGACCTAAGGTCAAAAGAGAATTTGCTTGAGAGTTAACTTCAGTAAGTCAGCAGATTATCTGTGAGCAAATGCAAGTGAGCTCCAGATATGTCAAGAGAGAAAGCCTTTGCGTTTGACAACACTAGATTCAGGGTACACATTCAAGACCCAACCAAACTAAGAACAGAGAACATCAAGCCCTCGATAAACACGGAGCCTTCACTGTTGCAGGACAAATCAACTTTAACCAACACACTGGTTTGATGGTGGCATCTCATGGGGGATGTCAAGAGGGAGACTAACTGTGAAATGCCTTCTTTCCTAGGATTGGCTGGTCTTTCAAAGCTTATCACCCCTCTCCCATGTCTCACAATTAAGAGACTTTCTCATGTGATGGTGCACATCTGTAAGCCCAGCACCAAAGAGGCTGAGACAGGTGAGTTCCCAGACAGGATGGGCTATACAGTGAGACCATGCCTTAAAAAAAACAAAACAATCTCCAGAAATAACCAAAGTACTAACTTTGAAATAAAAATCATCTCCTCGGCTAACCAATTTATCCCAAATGTTGAGGCATTCTCTAGATGTCTGTGTTGTACTTAACTGCCATTTCAAGAGTCCCAACTGTCACTTCCATGGGTTGGCTCGGATGTCTCCTTTCTGCTATATTGGTAGCCCTTCTTTCTAAAAGGCAACCCTCCCTAAACTATCCGGCACTAACATGCAGTCTCACCCAGGGACTCTTAAGGAGAGTGAGTAGAATCTGAAGCTCTTGGTGTGTGTATACACACGCACATGTGGAGGCCAGAAATCAAACTCAGGTGTTCCTCAGGAGCTGCTTGCCTTGTGTTTTGAGACATAGTCTCTCACTGGTACTTCAGGTTTATTAGATTAGGCTAGGCTGACTGCTCAATGAGCCCCAAGGATCTGCCTATTTCCCCACCTCCAGGACTGGGATTACAAGTAGGTGTCACCATCCCAAACCTTTTTCATGTGTCCTGTCTTGAACACAGACAGGTCTTCATTGCTTTTTCATGTGTTCTGTCTTGAACACAGACAGGTCTTCATTGCTTTTTCATGTGTCCTGTCTTGAACAGAGACAGGTCTTCATTGCTTTTTCATGTGTCCTGTCTTGAACACAGACAGGTCTTCATTGCTTTTTCATGTGTCCTGTCTTGAACACAGACAGGTCTTCATTGCTTTTTCATGTGTCCTGTCTTGAACAGAGACAGGTCTTCATTGCTTTTTCATGTGTCCTGTCTTGAACACAGACAGGTCTTCATTGCTTTTTCATGTGTCCTGTCTTGAACAGAGACAGGTCTTCATTGCTTTTTCATGTGTCCTGTCTTGAACACAGACAGGTCTTCATTGCTTTTTCATGTGT
>PVIU01019853.1:0-35406 GCA_004026605.1 Ondatra zibethicus
TGTGCTTGCTTTCACACTCCCTATTAAAGCAATTAAAATCAGTTTTTAATAAATAATTAAAAATTAAAATATATTTTAACAGTAGTTATGTAGAAACAAGATAATGGATGAGGTATATGGCTTATGTGTACTTATTTGTAAGCTTGTACATATATGTATACATGTCTGCAATGATAGATCAGTAGCTGGGGTATGTGTCTGTCTTTTGTCTGTGTATGTTGAAAGAAAGAATCATAACTGTGGTGAGAGCAAAGCAAAGTAAGATAGATTCCAATTATTTGTGCTACTTTGAATGATAATAGTGGTTTTCAAAAATCTTACCTTAACTGTAAGATATATATGTATATATAATATATACATAGATTTATGTATATATAAGTATATGTGTATATATAATTTGTTGCTAATTATGTCAAAATTAATGTTAATAATAAAGTAAATTTTTTCATTGAAATGTTAGGCCAATCTTAACCCACTGCTTATTGATATTTACCAAATGTACCACTGATAACAGCTTTCCATACTCAACACATATTTGCTGGATTTGGGAAAGAAGGAAGGTAGGTAGAAAGAACAGAAGGTAAGCAGGAAGATTGTGTGGAAGGCAGAAGTGCAGGAAGATAGAAAGAAAGAAGGAAGAAGAAGAGGTCTTTTTAATTCAAGGGAAGGATGACTCCATAAACATATCAGGATCCTCTTTTGTGAAGAAATACCTCCAGCTGTTTTGCTTAAGAAAGAAAAATGAACAAATATATTTTTTACAGCAAGTTGTCCTATCTTTTTTTTTAATTTTCAATTTTTATTACAAAAAAAGAAAGTTGAGCAGTATTTCTCAGTTCTGCTGCCTGCAGGTTAATCCATTTTGGTCTATCTTATTAAGAGTAACTGGTAGGAGTGCAAACTTGTACAGCCACTTTAGAAATCAGTATGGTGTTTTCTCAGAAAATTTGAAATTAACCTACCTCAAGACCCAACAATACAACACTTCGGCATATACTTAAAGGATGCTCAATCATACTACAAGGACATTTGCTCCACTACGTTCATATCAGTATCATTTGTAATAGCTAGAACTTGAAAACAACCTAGATGCCCCTTAATGAAAGAATGGATAAAGAAAATGTAGTACATTTACACTACTCAGCGGTAAAAATGCAATGGCATCTTTACATTTGCACACAAATGGATGGAACTGGAATAAAATATCCTGAGTGAGGTAATCCACACCCAGAAAGACAAACACGATATGCACTCACTCATAAGTGGATATTAGGAGTAATACAAAGGATAACTAGTCTATAGTACAGGACCCCAGAGAAAATAAGTAACAAGAAAATCTCTAAGAGAAACATACAAGGATCCCATGAAAAGCGAGGTAGATAAGATCTCCTGGGAAAATTGGGAGTGTGGGGGTGAGGGGAGAAGAGAGGGTGGAAGGAGAGGAGGAGGGGAGAATGGGAGGTGGAGAACATGAGGGAACGAGATGGTTGAGATGAGGGAAAGACTGAAAGAGAGAGCAAGGAAAGAGATATCTTCAGTGAGGAAGCCAATATGAGTCTAGCAAGAAACCTGGCACTAGTGAAATTCCCAGGAATCCACAAGAATGACCCCAGCTAATACCCTAAGCAATAGTGGACAGGGTGCCTGAACTGACCTTCTCCTATAATCAGATTGATGACTCCCTCAATTGTCATCACAGAATCTTCATCCAGCAACTGAAATACAGTGGAAGAGAGGGAAGAGCTATAATATGAGCAAAGGGGTCAAGACCGTGATGGGGATACCCACTGAAACAGCTTATCTGAGCAGCTAATGGGAACTCCCTGATTCTGGACTGACAGCAGAGGAACTAGCACAGGACCAAACTAGGCCCTCTGAATGTAGGTGAAAGCTGTTTGGTTGGGACAGTCTATGGGGCCACTGTTACTGGGGAAGGATTTATCCCTATTGCTTGTTCTGGCTTTTTTGAGCCCATTCTCTAAGGAGGGATATCTTGCTTAGCCTAGACATAAGGGGGAAGGTCCTTGGTCCTTCCTCAAAGTGAAGTGCTAGACTTTGTTGATTCCCCAAGGGAACCCTTACTCTCTCTGAGGAATGGATAGGGTGGGGGTGTGGTAGGGGGAAGATGGGAACTGGGAGTGGTATGTAAAATGAGACTAGATTTTTTTCTAAATTAATTAATTAAAAAAGAGCCATATCAAAATATTGGAAAGATTCTCCCCCACCCACACTGCTCACTATATGGAATTTTATTTACATACTGTAAAACATCCAGTGTTATTTCAAAATCACAATATTTTATTGATAGTTTCAGTGTCATATTTAAATAAATTTTAGGGTTAATGTAATTCTATATAGGCAGCTTTTTATTACTCTACTGGGATGCAATATGATGATTTAATGGCCTTTTTCTATAATAATAATAATAATACTTTTACCACATTAAGGAACATTATTTCTCAAGTATAATGTATAATACCTCTCTTAACGTTTAAGTCGATGACGTCATCTAGGAAATAAATGCACTGTGTTATATAGAACCAATGAATTCACGTCCTTTTAGCTTCAAACTCTACCCTTACCCATTTGTCAGTGTTTTGTACTTGTGTTTTGTTTTCCCTCCTACGCCTGATTTCTCCTTTCAAGTTGGGGTTGCCAGAAGAGACAGGTGGTACATGAAAGTTACTTAAAACACTGCCAGTTTTAGCACTTTAGCAAGTATGGATGGGTCAAATCAAATGGAAATGGATGCCAGGGTTGGAGAAAAGTCAGAAAGTTTGAGACTGGAAGTTTTTCTACATCTTTTGGATGCATTTTAAGACCCCTTTTCTCTAATTCTGACTATAAGCAACAGAAATGTCTGAATTTGAATAAACAGGACAAACTGTACTATTGCTATGCTCCATGCCAGACACTATAACACAATATGTCATTTAGCCATCACAGCATTTGTATGTAGTGGCTGGGATTATCTGTATTTCACAAATGAGGAATTTGAGGCTTTAGAGTACTAAGGTGACTTGCTTGAGATCATATGCTGATAAAAATAATCACACAGTTCAAATGTCAATGGATCAGTAGTTAGATCAGTCATCCTTACCTGCAGACACTTCTGCTCTTTGCAAGACATTTGACAGTGTCTGGAGGGAACACAATGGGTTTTTCCTAATAGGAACTGGATATTACTGATATCTGTTGTGTTTATTCTACTAAATATCCTGGAACACAAGTGAGAGTCTTCTAATTTCTTTCTAGCATGAATGTCCCAAGCCATGAAGTTAACATAGTCAAACTCTAGGCTAAGAGTTCTATTTTACCACTGTTTTTCACTCTGGAGCTAATAATGAACCTATTAAAGTAATAGCATGACTTAAATTTTGAGACATAATCCATAGGATATATTAATGGGAAGTCATGGCTCCATGATCAACACTATGAAGTATAGATACGGAAAATCATAAATTCCAGCCCACCCCTATGAAAATAAATAATCCGAAATAAGAATCTGCTATTAATTTGTACTTAAGAAGACAATAATTGTGTACATAATTGTATATGTACATGTGTATAGACAGATAGATAAGGATTGATAAAATATAACTCTAGAAGTAATATTGCTGAGTAAAAGGAAGGACTATGTAATAAATAATACATGCTCACAACATTCTACAAGTAATGACAAGATAGACACTTCGATCATTTATAGCTTACAATGGAAATTTTAAGTTAAACTTTTAAAAAGCTTAATTTTTACAAATAAATTCACACATTGTACTCTAGCTTTGTTATAAACCCAAGCATCTTGCTTTAGAGCCAATGTTCTTAAAGAGTTTAGAATGTTTATTCTAATGCAGACTGCCACTGGAATCCTTGAAAAGGGACTTTCCCAAACATTTAACTGACTCAAGCCAGAATTCAAGAAGGGGAACTTACTGTATTTACAGGAGTGAAAAAAGTATGAAAACATAAAAAGCTAAAAGACGGAGAGATGCTTCATGTGTTTGAGTGATAATGGAGAGACTGAACTTTGTATCAGCGCACAGTATGAACCACAACTGCAGAAGATTCAAAGTGTGTGCTCAACAGGTGCTTTTCTATTGCTCTGGTGTAAAGGTATGCATAGTCTTTGGTATGTCATGCTTTCTCTATACATAAGAACTTATGTATAGTTCCTAGGCTTTCTTCCTTAGTGATCCTGGGTCTTTTGTGTATCTTCTCTATCTCTGATCCTTCAACATCAGCAAGCCAAGGATATTTAATTAGAGCATGTCCGTGTACATTGTTTCTGTTTTACAAGGCATGACCTTAGATCATTTCATATTTTCCTGTCTCCTCTGTCAGAATCCTCCCACCATGGTGTAGAGGCTGCATGAGGCTGATATTATTCTGAATGCTGAACCTGTTACAGTGAACTCAGCCTGGCATGAAGTCAAGAAAACACATGCATATGTACACATGTGTGGTGTTCAAATAATATATTTTTCCATCTTATTCAGATAACATTTCATACTGCCAACAAAAGTGTTTAGAATTCTCCATCTAAGCAGAAGTTTTACTTTAGTACTTTTTTCACACTGAGTTCCTTGGCTAAAAATAGTTAAGGATGAGTTCCTTTTTTGTCAGTAAATGGATTAAAACATTTAAGATCTAGACTCTCTGTTTTTTAAATTTATAAGTCTACCACATACCGAGCATTACCTAGTAATTTTGGCAAGCTTCATTTTCTCTAATTTTGTATATTTATTCAAAAGGGAGAATATACACTAATACATCTTTCATGAGAATATTATGAGGAAGAATGGTGTCATGTTTGAAAATGATTAAGCAGAATACATATGCAAAACAGAGTACACGCTCTGTATAATCATGCTATGAGAAGCTTGGCTGGTGTCTGTTCTCTTGGGAGCTCCAAAAAACCATCTTGCTTGTGGCATTGCATGGATATCCTCACTGGTCTGTTTTGATCTTATATAATTGCAAGTAAGAAAGAAAAACAGCTAAGAATAGCTGCCTCTTTATATTAAAATAATACCAAATTACAAAATATAGCACAACAGTAATTTATATATCCAAAATAATTTTCTTCACCTTTCTCTTCCAATCACAGGAATAAACAGCTTATACATGGAGATAAAACTTCTAATTCTACATTTTCTACCATTTTACATGAAGTTATTCCAAACATATTTTTTAAAAATATTTGCTGTTTTAATGCCATGTGTATAACCTTTTTTACTGCTGAGGATATATGACAATGTGGCAAACATAGACAATGCATTCATGGAACATGAATCCTAAAGAGCAAACACTCAAAAGCCAAGTAAAATAACATATTCAAAGCTGCTGATTTTGATAAGAAAACAGCAAGGTTCTGTGATATGTGTAGTGCAAAATTGTCAATTATTTTAGAGTGATCACAATATTCTATGTGTTTCCAAGGAGATGGCTGTTTTGTAAAGACCAGCCAAGATGAAAAATTAGCTCATAATGCAGGAATAGTATGGCCAAGATATTAATATGGGGTAAATATGTTTGTAGAACTAACAAAGGGCAGGTAAGTTGGTAAGACCAATGTGAAAGACTGAGTTATTGATACCATTTTTGCATCCTTTCCTTCCATCACTTGTTATATCATAACACATTTGTTTGCTATAAAAACAGTGTAAAGTTCTATAAATTTTAAAATTTGATTCAAGTATGTAGCTTTCATTGACCAGTGAAATATGTAAAGAAATGACAAGTTACATATTCTAAATATACTATTCAAGTATATTACTGCTATGGCTTATTCTCTTTGTCATCTGTCATCTCCATGATAATGACATGTTGTGCTTAGCCCAATAGTCTAAAACAAATGTGAGATAAATGAAACAGAGCTAAGCTGCCCAATGGAGTCTAACAAATACATTGGTACAACCAGTGCCCAGTCTGTGGATGCTTGAAAAAAGATCAATAAACCAACCACAACTTTCATCTCATAGGCATCCAAGGAAATGATTATAGTATTTTTCTAAGGTTTTATAGTTTATTTTTTGGTAGAAAATAGCTCACAAATATAGTTGACAGTTAAGACAAATCCAGTTTAAGTTTCATTAAAAACAAACCCTGCAGTATGTTTTGATGAACCAGAAATAGAAATCAACTTATAGTATCTAGGGACACACAAAAAAAAAAAAAGAAAAGAAAAGAAAAGAAAAAGAAATAATTGTCTGTGGCATCATGGAGAAGTGGGTAGAAAATAGATTGGTAAAAGAAGAATGCTCAATTAAGTCATGGTAACCCAAGTGTCCCAATAAATGTCTATTAGATGTTATGATGTCTGTGACCATGACAACGGCAAAATTGAACAATAACAAACTTAGGAAGTGTTGGGGTCATGTTGGAATAAATAGCAAAAAAGAGATGACCCAATGATGAATTAATAAATAGACAAGTATTTTCAGTCCTAAGTAAGATTCACTTTTTTTCAGTGGTGCAGTCTGTGCTGCAGGGATGATGAGCTTAGACTTTGGCAAGCTGGAGAACCACAACATGATATAAAAATTTGGAGATAGAGAATTCCACAGGAGCAGGTACAGGGGAGTAGGCAGGAACCAGAAACCTTTGTGGGCCTGGGCATGAATCTGGGACCTCTGAGGGAGAAGATCAGAGCCAAAGACATTTGCAGGACCAACCCCAAGCCAGGGACCTCTGCAGGAGCAGATCCAGACCAGGGACATTTACAGAAACAGATCTGGACGAGCAACCTAGGCCAGAGCAGGCCTGAGGCAGTGACCTTGTGCAGGAGCAGGCCTGAGGCAACACATTCCACAGGAATAGGACTGAGCCAGCCTAGTGACCTAAGCTAGAGCAGGCCTGAGGTAGGGAACTCCACAGGAGCGACACTGAACCAGCAATCTAGGCCAGAGCAGGCCTGAGGCAGCAAACTGAACAGAAGTAGGACTAAGCCAGTAACCTGGGGCAGAGTATGCCTGGGAAGGTGAACTCCATGGAAGCAGTAGTGGATCTAGACCAGGGGCATTTGCAGAAGCAGGACTGGTCCAGGGACCTAGGCTGGAACAGGCTTGAGGTGATGAGTTCCATGGGAGTGGGACTGAGCCAGCGACTTATACCCAAGTGGGCCTGAGAAAGTGAGCTCCATGGGAGTGGGTGCAGATCCAGACCAGGGACATTTGCTGAGGTAGGACTGAGCCAGCCACCTGGTCCAGAGCAGACCCGAGACAGTGAACTCCACAGAAGCAGGTACAAAGGAGCAACTGCTGAGCAAATGGGCCAGAGCTGACTGAGCCAGCCACCTGGTCCAGAGCAGACCCGAGACAGTGAACTCCACAGAAGCAGGTACAAAGGAGCAACTGCTGAGCAAATGGGCCAGAGCTAGAGATTGATGCAGGTCCAGGCATGAATTTGGGACCTTTGAGGGAGTAGACCTCAGCCAGGATGCCTGCAGGTCTGGGTGTGAGTCTGGGACCTCTGAGTGAGTAGGCATGAGCCAGGACCTCTGTGGGTCTGGGCATGAGTCTGGGACCTCTGAGTGAGTAGGCATGAGCCAGGACCTCTGTGGGTCTGGGCATGAGTCTGGGACCTCTAAGTGAGTAGGACTGAACCAGGACCTCTGCAGGTCTGTATCATTCTGGGACCTATGAGGGATTAGGCAGGAACCAAAAACTTTTGCTGGTCTGGGCATGTGTCTGGGACTGAAGAAGTAGGCCTAAGTCAAGTCCCCTCTGTGGGTCCAGACACACCTGAATCTGGGATCTATAGGGAGAAGATCAGAGACAGAGACCTTTGCAGGACCAACCCCAAACCAGGGACCTCCACAGGAGCAGATCTAGACCCCAGACATTTACAGAAACAGGTCTGAGCCAGCAACCTATACCAGAGCAGGCCAGAAGCAGCAACCTCCATGGGAGCAGAGCAAACCCTCGAGCACTGAGCAACCTTCAGGAATGCGGAGTGGCCAACTAGGTAAGTAGACCCGAAGCACTGACTATACCATGAGGAACAACTATCTGAGCTTCGGATCCACTGGCATCTTGAAGATTAATCATCAGAGTCATAGACAGCCCCAACCACAGCAATTAGAGGAAAAGATGAGTAGACAAGGTAAGAACACATGCAACATTGCAAAGAGCAACACAACACCAGTAAAACATAAAGACCCTAAAACAGCTAGACCTGAATAACCAAATATGGATGAAGCAGAAGAAAATGACCTAAAAAATAACTTCAGGAGAATGTTTGAAACTCTTAAAGAGGAAATGAAAAATTCCCTCAAAGAAATGGAGAAAAGGGCAAACAAAAAATTGGAAGACATCAGCAAATCCCTTAAAGAAAACCAAGAAAAAGCAATCAAACATATGAAAGAAACTATTCAAGACTTGAAAACTGAAATAGAGACAATAAAGAAAGCACAAGCCAAGGAAATTATAGAAACAAAAATCATGAGAAAATGATCAGGAACCACAAATGCAAACATAAACAGCAGAATATAAGAAAAGGAAGAGAGACTCTCAAGCGCTGAAGGTACAATAGAGGAAATAGACTCATTAGTCAAAGAAAACATTAAATCTAACAAAAGCTTAACACAAAATATCCAGGAAATATGGGACACCATGAAAAGACCAAACGTAAGAATAATAGGTATAAAAGAAGGAGAAGTTCAACTCAAATGCACAGAAAATATATTTAACAAAATCATAGAAGAAACCTTTCTCAACCTAAAAAAAGATATGCCTATGAAGATACAAGAAATATACAGAACACCAAATATACAGATCAAAAAAAAAAACCAAGTTCCCTCCCCTTGCCACATAATAATCAAAACACTAAACATACAGAATAAAGAAAGAATATTAAGATCTTCAAAGGAAAAAGGCCAAGTAACATGTACAGGCAGACCTGTAAAAATTACACCTGACTTCTCATTGAAGACAAAGAAAGCCAGAAGGTCATAGTCAAGCATTATGCAGACATTAAGAGATCACAGATGCCAGTCCATACTACTATACTCAGCAAAATTTTCAATCACCATAGAAGGACAAAACAAGATATTCCATGACAAAACCAGATTTAACCAATACCTAACCACAAACCCAGTCATACACAAAGTACTAACAGGAAAACTCCAACCCAGGGAAGTTGGCTACACCAAGAACACAGACAATTGAAGATCTCACAGCAGCAAATCCAAACGAAGGGAAAAACACACAAATTAACATCACAAACAACGCAAACTAAATTAACAAAAGATAGCAATCACTGGTCATTAATATCCCTTAATATAAATGGACTCAACTCACCTATAAAAAGACACAGGCTATCAGATTGTATATGAAAACAGAATCCATCCTGTTGCATACAAGAAACACACCTCAACCTCAAAGACAGACGTCAACTCAGAGTAAAGGGTTGGGGAAAAAAAAATTCCAAGCAAATGGATCTAAGAAACAAGCCGGTATAGCTATCCTAATATCTAACAAAATAGACTTCAAACTAAAATCAATCAAAAGAGACAAGAAGGACATTTCATATTAGTCAGAGGAAAAATCCATCAAGAGGAAATCTCAATACTGAACATCTATTCCCCAAATACAAGGGCACCCTCATATGTAAAAGAAACACTTCTAAAGCTTAAATCATGCATTAAACCCCACACACTAATAGTGGGAGACTTCAACACCCTATTCTCACCACTGGGACAGGTCAGTCAGACAAAAAAATTAACAGTGAAATAAGGGAACTAACAGATGTTATGACTCAAATGGACTTAATAGACATTTGTAGAATATTCCATTCAAACATAAAAGAAAATACCTTCTTCTCAGCACCTCATGGAACTTTCTCAAAAACTGAACACATACTTGGTAACAAAACAAAGCTCAACAGATACAAAAAAATTGAATAACCCTATGTATCTTGTCAGATCACCATGGCTTAAAACTAGAATTCAACAGCAATACTAATTCCAGAAATCTCACAAAAACATGGAAGTTAAACAATGTTCTCCTGAATCATCAATGGGTTAAGGAAGAAATAAAGGCAGAAATTAAAGGCTTCCTAAAATTCAATGAAAATGACCACACAACATACACAAATTTATGTGACACAATGAAAGCAGTGTTAAGAGGAAAGTTCATAACACTAAATGCCTACATAAAGAAGCTGGAAAAAAAATCTCACACTAGTGAATTAACAGAATATTTGACAACTTTAGAACAAAAAGAAGCAACTCACCCAAGAGAAGTAGACGGCAGGACATAATCAAATTGAGAGCTGAAATCAACAAAATAGAAACAAAGAAAACAATAAAAAGAATCAATGAGACAAAGAGTTAGTTCTTCGAGAAAAATAACAAAATAGACAAACCTTTATCTAAATGAACTAAAAGGCAGAGAGAGAATATCCAAATTAACAAAATCAAAAATGAAAAGGGGGACATAACAACAGACATGGAGGAAATACAGACAATGATCAGGTCATATTTCATAAAGCTGTAGTCCACAAAATTGGAAAACTTTAAGGAAATGGACAACTTTCTGGATAAATATCATTTACCAAAATTAAATCAAGACCAGACAAACATATTAAACAGACCTATAACTGCTGAAGATATTGAAACAGTCATCAAAAGTCTCCCAACCAAGAAAAGCCCAAAGGACCAGAAAGTTTCAGCTCAGAATTCTACAAGATTTTCAAAGAAGAAATAATACTGATACTTTTCGGATTGTTCCATACAATAGAAACAGAAGTAACATTGCCAAACTATTTTTATGAGGCTACAATTACTCAAATACCCATTCCACATAAAGACATTACTAAGAAAGAGAATTACAGACCAATCTCATTCATGAACATTGATATAAAAATATTAAACAAAATACTGGCAAACTGAATCTAAGAGCACATCAGAACCATCATCCAACATGATCAAGTCAGCTTTATCCCAGAGATGCAGGGATGGTTCCACATATGAAAATATGTCAACATAATCCACCATAAAAACAAAGTGAAAAATAAAAACCACATGATCATCTCATTGGATGCTGAAAAATCATTCAACAATATACAACATCACTTCATGATAAAGGTCTTGGAGAGAGCAGGGATACAAGGAACATACCTAAACATAATAAAGGCAATATACAGCAAGACAGCAGCAAACATCAAACTAAATAGAAAGAAACTCACAGCGATTCCACTGAAATCAGGAGTAAGGTGAGGCTGCCCACTATCTCAATATCTATTCAATATAGTTATTGAGGAACTAGCTAGTTCAGTAAGACAACAAAAGAAGATTAAGGGGATACAATTCAGAAAAGAAGAAATGAAACTCTACTATTTCCTGATGATATGATATTATACATAGGTGACATCAAAAATTCTACCAAGGAACATCTACAACTCATAAACACTTTCAGTAATGTAGCAGTATACAATATTAACTCAAAAAAATCAGTAGCCCTCATGTACACAGATGATAAATGGGCTGAGAAAGAAATCAGAGAAAATCACCCTTTACAACAGCCACAAATAGCATAACATCTCATGGAGTAACTCTAACCAAACAAGTGGAAGACTTGTATGAAAAGAATTTAAATCTTTTAAGAAAGAAATTGAAGAAGACACCAGAAAGTGGAAAGATCTCCCATGCTCTTGGGTAGATAGAATTGACATAGTAAAAATGGCAATCTCACTAAAACAATCTACAGATTCAATGCAATGCCCATCAAAATTCCAGCAATAAACCCAGGATAGCCAAAACAATCCTGTACATTAAAAGAATTTCTGGAGGCATCACAATCCCTGACTTCAAACTCTACTACAGAGCTACAGTACAGAAAACAGCCTGGTATTGGCATAAAAGCAGACAGGAGGACCAATGGAACCAAATGGAAGACCTGGATATTAATCCACACACTTTTGAACTCCTGATTTTTGACAAAGAAGCAAAAAACATCAAATGGAGAAAAGAAAGCATATTTAACAAATGGTTCTGGCATAACTGGATATCAACATGTAGAAGAACGAAAATAGATCCATATCTATCACCAGGCACAACACTCAAGTCCAAATGGTTCAAAGACCTCAACATAACTGAACCTCATAGAAGAGAAAATGGGAAGAACAACTGAACTCATTAGCAAAAAAAGACCACTTCCTAAATATAACCCCAGTAGCATAGACACTGAGAGAAACAATTAATAAATTGGACTTCCTGAAACTGAAAAGCTTCTGTAAAGCAAAGGACACGGTCAACAAGACAAAATGACAGCCTACAGAATGGGAAGAGATATTCATCAACCCCACATCAGACAGAAGTCTGATCTCCAAAATATACAAAAAACTCAAGAAATTGGTCATCAAAAGAACAAATAATCCAGTAAAATAAAATGGAATATAGACCTAAACAGAGAACATTCAACAGAGCAATCTAAAATGGTTGAAAGACACTTAATGAAATGCTCAACATCCTTACTCATCAGAGAAATGGAAATCAAAACAACTCTGAGATTCCATCTTACACTTGTAAGAATGGTCAAGATCAAAAACACTGGTGATAGCTTATGGTGGAGAGGTTGTGGGAAAAGGGAACACTTCTGCATTGCTGGTGGGAGTGCAAGCTGGTACAGCCTCTTTGGATGTCAGTGTGGCTCAGAAAATTAGGAAACAACCTTCCTTAAGACCCAGCAATACTACTTTTGGGTATATATCCAAAGGATGATCAACTGTGCCACAAGGACATGTGCTCAACTATGTTCATAGCAGCATTGCTTATCATAGCCAGAACCTGGAAACAACCTAAATGTCCCTCAACTGATAATTGATTAAAAAATGTGGTACATTTACACAATGGATGACTATACATCAGAAAAAAAAAAAAGAACATCTTGAATTTTGCAGGAAAATGGATGGAGCTAGTAAACATCATATTGAGTGAGGTAACCCAGACCCAGAAGGACAATTACCATATTTAATCACTCATAAGTGGTTTTTAAACATAAAACAAAGAAAACCAGCCTACAAACCACAATCCCAGAGAACCTAGACAACACTGAGGACTCTAAGAGAGACATACATGGATCTAATCTACATGGGAAGTAAAAAAGGGCAAAATCTCCTGAGTAAATTGGGAGCATGGGGACCTTGGGAGAGGGTTGAAGTGGGGAGGGGAAGGAATGGGAGGGGAGCAGAGAAAAATGGAGAGCCCAATTAAAATCAATAAAAAAAAGATTTTGGACTCACCAAGATAGGATAGATATGGAGTATTTTCTCTGAACTTGTCAAATGCAAATGGACTATACATTGTTGATGTATTTATTGCCCATATTATATATATATTGTATATAGTCATTTTACTTACTGTATATCATTTTCTTATATTAATTATAGCCTTTTTATTTTAGAAAAAGGGGAAATGTAGTATTATTTCATTTGTATTTTAACAAATAAATTTTGCCTAAAGATCAGAGAGAAAAAAAAAGATTCACTTTTTTCTTCTAACACATAGTGTAGCAATAACCTCTAAATATATTACTTGAATTGAAATTCAGTAGTACTTCGATATCTATTAAGTGAGGTAGATGTTTTCTATCCCAATATCTGTCTCTGGGTTTTTGTTATTCATGCTATAAGAAGAATAACCTTTAGCTTGTTGAAAAGCTAATAGCTATAGTCCCACAACTCGGGGCCAATAGTAAAATGAGTTCTTGACCCTAGAAGTTAGAGGCCAGCCTTAGTAGAAACATGCTAAATTCTTCCACACCCCTCCAAAAGGCCAAAATAAAATCAGCCTATCAATGTTGAACAAATAGTTCAAGCTATTGAATACATATCCATAGAAAATTAATTTTAGATGCTATACTGTATATAAAATAATTTATAAATATCTTAAAAAATGTAAACATTAATGTTTATAATTAAAATTTGTATAACAAAAAATAAATATCATATGTCACTACCTCTCTATATATAAATGAACTGTCCATTTCAATCACTTTAAAATTATCGAATTTTTTTCTTTCCAAGACAAAAACAACAAAGAAAAACTATGATTTTCATAAGAAATAACATAATATATGGAAGAAAAAATAAATAATGAGACATTTTGTAGAAAGATTTTGTGCTTAGTTTAAGTTCAGGAGATATGAGAATTCATTTAAAGATTGAATGACAATTAATTACTAAAATTAATTAAAACAATTTTAGTATAAACTCTATCCCATAGAACTGAATGACAGGAAATATGAGAATTTTTATTCTGTAACTAAATGGTCATTGGTATTTTGTGAAATAAACTTATAAAATAACAAAACAAACCATGCGCTATTTTTACTGAATAGTATTTACTCATAATATTTCCAAGAATACGATAGAATATTCTTACATGTACATTTGATTAGAAACATACATAAATTAAGGTGTGAAAGTACATTCAATCAGTTGGTGATTTCTTTTTATTTGAAGTGCAAGAATTTTATGTCTGCCAAGCAACAGATCTTTTTAGAAAGGCACATCCCCAGTTAGTTAGCATACATCTTAAAATGGAGGTTTAAAAAAACTGATTGGATTTCTGATACAAACCTGTAAAATGATAAATACCTGATTGTGTTTACTTAAAATATAAACTATTCAACTTCCAGAATGCATGAGAACAAAACCATAGCAGAAAAGTAGAGACTACTCAGAAGGGAATGAAAAGAGCTGAAAACTTATAGGGTTAGATTGCAAACACCTTGGACAGAAGAATGACTTTATATTCCTTAAATGTGATACATTTTAAAATATGTGATTATAATGTATTTAACAAGATCAGAATTTGGAATGAACATCTGGGAGAGTGTTTTACTGGCTTGTATGTGTGCTTTCTACTCGTAGGACTTATTGAATAGAATGAAAAGGAAAACAGCTGAAACTTAGCAGTCTCCATAGGCAGACTGGAGATAGAAGACAGTATGTTTTGCTAAAGTGCTTGCTTGTTTATTTATTCTGTTTGAAGCTTCCTTCCAAAAAATTGCATCCAGAAGACATAGGTTTTTAAATAAACATCCCTACTAATTTCTGGTCATTCAGGTTGTTGGTGCAGACATCACACACTTTGGTTATGGTTCATAGGGGAATCAAAGTGAAATGGAGCTGGAAGGTTGCTCACTGCTGGCTTGCATTCATAGCGTGAGAAGGTTACTAAGGCAGCTGATTGGAGGAAAAATTCACCAATGGTCTTACTTAGCTGTGCACAGTGCAAGCTGTAACACTGATCTGTCTAGCATGATGTACTTATTGATGAGGTGGTATCATGAATATTATGGGGTAATGATCCATTTTCTGGTTGAATATGTAGCTTACACTACAGAGAGAAATTCATGCCTGGCACAGTAAATCTGGTCAAAATTCCATGACTAGGCATGCCATAGAACCTATAGGGGTTCTATTAATATCATACTTCTCTATTGAAAATGGCTCTATTAATTTAAAAACTTTTACCACACCACAAATCACCTTTAATGTGTGCTTCTATAGTAATTTCATTGTGGCTTTAAGTGTATGATTCCATACACATATCTGTTGTTATATATTAGACAGTTTGAAAATGGGCTATAGTCTAGAATGCATAGCAAATGACAAAGGATGAATCTAGCATACACCGTGGTCAACCTAACTAATCTCAAAGCCCACAACAAGTCATGCAATTATGGTCTCCTTTCTGATCATCAGCATTTTCTTGAAGTACAAAGACAATTTCTATTCTTTGAATTTGAACATATTGATTTTTTTCTTTCTAAAATGTGTATTGATTTAGATATTTTGAACAACATAAAGCATTAGTGTGTGAGCTGAGTATGTCTTCACCCTAAAATACTCACATTCTTAAAAGCCACAACAGTTAAAAATATTAATCCTACAAAAAAGAAATAATAGTCATACCAGAAGGTGATGGAGAAACTCAAGAATATTTTGAGTATAATGAATAGCAAAAGTTCCATTTCCTTCATAGAAATAAATAGCTTTTGCAGTCTAAGCAAATTATTCAGGATCTAGAACTATTGAAAGTGCACTTTGAGAAGGAACAAGATCAATTTTAGGTGAAAACCATCAATTCCTATGTCTATGTTATTAGCCTCTATCACTTTTAAACAAATAAGTGATTATTTCGATCTGATAGAGAAACATAGTGTGCAGGAGACTGGATTGTCTATAAACCAAATTTTTAAGAGATACCTAGTCTTAATGTTCATGGAATCATATTAAACTCCATGTTAGTAAATGAAGGCTCATTTAATTGTCCTGTTGGAAGGCAGAGGTGCTTACCAATACAGCATCAATATCATTATTGTTTGTGATGTTTTATCATTCAGAGTCATACAAAAGACTTCATCTTCACACAGTACATTTTGGAAGAACTCTAAAAATTCTGCTTACCACTTTATTGCCATTTGTTCTAGGGAACAAAGTTTCACTAAGTTTTCAGGCTTTATTATCTGTATATAAACTGGAACACATAGGTAAATGTTAGTTGGTCTTTGCTTTCAATGGGAAGGCAAGTAGTAAAAACTGCCTTATCCCAGAACATGGTACCAAAACTAGACCAATGCATGGATATGGTAACAGGATGAGGCAGCCATCTGATAGAAACTCACCAACATGGGAAAAAGAAGATGTGAAAAGCAGAATGGGAATGTGTTTTAAATGAGTATGGACAAAAGCACTTCATCTTCTGTGAGACATTTTGCATATCCAGAGCAGAAGGAAATATCTGGAAAAGATATTTTTTTTTCAAATGTGTCAGGTTCCTAAGCCTCCTATGAAACATAAGGACTGTAGGTTCTCCTGGGCACCTTAATTGAAAACTCACAGAGAAATTGAAACGGCAAGTGACTCTACTGAGGTTTGGATCAGGACATAGATGCCATCAAGTGTGAGGGTGTGGTGTAGGAGGGTCTTCTATTTGTGTATTGCCCTCATTGGTTAAATAAAGAAAACTGCCATGGCCTTTTGATAGGGCAGCCCTTAGGTGGGCGGAGTAGATAGAATGGAATGCTGTAAGAGAGAAGGCAGTGTGGCAGACGCAGACGCCATGATTCTCCAGCACAAGATGGACACTGGTTAGACTCATGCCGGTAAGCCACAACTCAAGTGGCGATACACATTAATGGAGATGGGCTAAAATAATATGTGAGAGTTAGCCAATAAGGGGCTGGAGATAATGGGCCAGGCAGTATTTAAATGAATACAGTTTCCGTGTAATTATTTCAGGTACGCACCGGGAGCCGGGCGGGACAGAACAAGGGGCCCGGCGCCGGGAATGCAGCCCGAGTCCCTCATTGCTACAAGGGTGCAGTGACCAAGGACAAAACCCCTATGAGATTTTAATGGTGGCCAGGAATCATCCTGTCTCAATAATGACAAGTACAGAGGGCATCCCAGACTTACTGCATTGTAGGATTTTCCACAGACCAACCAAAATCTTTATTTCCCCACTTTCTTTAAACGTTTTGTCTTACAACCTCAGTTTTCATCTTTATCTAAAACTATACAGGGTCATGATAAGGAAGAAAGTGAATGGATTTTATTTTTGATATTTGTTTTTGAGACATATATTAATATACTGGGTTGATTTTTACCTAATTGAATTTTTTTATATTTGTTTCATCTTGGTATAGTTGGGATGCTGGAATGCTTATAAGGAGGGATAAATTGACTTTGTTAGCTGACATAGTAACTGCCTTTCATGCCTACGTCCACAATTTCTTACAAAGGACATTATTCCTCTCTGCCTACTTATACAAACACCTGCTACTACATTGAGGCTGGTTGGGTAAATTAGCAAAGAGATTAATTAATTAGGCCTCCTGATCGTTTTTAGAAATTTTTCAGTCAGCATTAATTCACAGTCAGTAAGTCTAATGCTAGGTTTCTAGCAGAGGTGCTGCTTCATGGGAGGGGAGCTATTGCTGAAGTGAAGAGAACAGTATAAGGGAGGAGACTGTGAGTCCTATTACAGCGTTTCTTATCTTCTATCCTTTCCAGAACTCTAAATTCAAGTCAAATCCTGACATCTTTTTTAAACCACTTTCTTCCCTCTCTTTAAGGTTGATTTTATCTGTTCTGCCTATAAATAGCTTATTGTTTTCAATGGAAATAGATACAATGTTGTTTGGATAAGCTGAGCAAACTTGGGAAAGTCAGCCTTTTCAAAACTTAATTTCATGGCTTAATGAATTAAGGAAATCATATATATATGTATGATCATTAGATCACTGTTAAGAACAGAAGCCTTAAAGATCCTGTAGTCATCCCAGGTACTCTATGGGTTACATTTATTGTGTTTTTGATTGCTTGTTCATCACTTATAGTGCATGATGTCTCTTATGCTAAGCACTCCAGTTTCATCACTGCAAACAATTCTGGAAAAGCAAATGCAGTGGTAAATTGTGACCACCTTAACTTACACACACATAAGCAAACCACTCTAGAGAGATATATCCCACAGCCTGAAGGGATCAGGCCACTGATGTGGGATTCCCCTCTGTATACTATGAATAGGTTTTATTGCCATTGATTAATAAAGAAGCTGCTTTTGGGCAATGACTTAACAGAATATAGTCAGAATG
Organism: Ondatra zibethicus; assembly: GCA_004026605.1. Taxonomy (NCBI): domain Eukaryota; kingdom Metazoa; phylum Chordata; class Mammalia; order Rodentia; family Cricetidae; genus Ondatra; species Ondatra zibethicus. The sequence goes on from PVIU01019853.1 coordinate 18,609, forward strand.
TAAAAGATATATACTAAGAGTAGGTGGAGTCAGGGAAATGCCATGTAGCTGCCAAAGGAGATGGATGCTGAAACTTTACCTGGTAAGCCACAACTTTGTGGCAATACACAAAATAATGGAAATAGGTTAAGGTAAGTTGTAAGAGTTAGTTAATAAGAAGTCTTAGCTACTAGGCTAAGCTGTGTTTTAATGAATATAGTTTCTCTGTGATTATTTTGGGTCTGGGAAGCCAGGAATGAACCAAGCAATCTCTGCCTACAGAGTGGCACCCAACGAACATTTGGGGCTGATGCCCACCACCTCCTTTGGGTCTGGATGCTTGCATGCCCACTGGGTCAAAAGTAAGTGTTCCCAGTCTGTAAGTGTTCCCAGTCTGGGCAGGCAGCAGAATCGGGTCTGCTAGGAGTACACAGGCAGGAGAGCATGGTGGATTATTGCCACCATACATAGAGATATTTCTAGTTCACACAGTGTGCTGCATGGCAGATTTAGCTTTTACTAAGATAAAAGAGGTTTATATGCTGCACAGTACTACCCAGAGTTGAGGTGTTGAATATGGCTCCCACCTGGCAGTCTTAGAGGCAGTGAATAGATATCTACCATGTTGAACTAGAAGGAGACAAAAGGCAAAACAGACTTAGTCCTAGCCTCACTGCTTAGGATTTTAAGAAGTGCTCCTAGTCAGAAGAGGGTTAACAGATGTTCAATAAGGACAGATTCAGATCGCAGTGTTGGATAAATGTACATAGGCTAGAGAGAGAGAGAGAGAGAGAGAGAGAGAGAGGAAAAAGAATACAGATAGTTATAATATAAAAAAGTACAGGCAGTAATAGATTACAAGAATAAAGATAATAAAATAAATATTAAACTTGTAGAAAAGTAATAGGGTAAGAAAAATAAGCTCCATAAAGATGGAAAATACACAGAGAGTCTGGATTATGTATATTATTGTGTTTTATTTAAAATTTTTGACTGTGAAGGAGCTAAGTACAGAGAGATTTTTCATTATATGGGCTGCTAAGCTAAACCAACATATATATTTTAAAGTTATCTTGACTTCAAAATTTGGGTCTAAGAATACGTTGCTTTGGAAAAGAGGTTCTGTCTCTTCTCTAAAAGATGAGAACCTGTGGATTCCTTCCAGGCTAATGTGGCTTTATGTACCAAGATCCCCAAAAAGATCTCTGTGAACCTCCAAAAATACTTTGCCCAAATAAAAGCAAGAAACAGCTTGAAGAGAACTATGCCCAAATTCCCAAATAATGTTTAGGAATGTTTGTTTTCATTTAGAGGGGGATATTTCATAGAGATGAATACTTCTCATTGATATGGATCTAGGTTTATTGATACAAATTTAACATCAATTTTGTTATATGTATATTTCTACTCTTAATTAATATCATGTTTGTGCAGCTAATTTAAAAATGTAATGTGTAATTAAGAAATACAGGTTAATATATTGTCAGCTATAATAGCCAAGCTTTTCGTCATATTAGTCAGGTTTTCAAGATGTACATATATATATATCCAACTAATATGACTAAATTGTAAATATATATATTTCAGATTAATAGGTATTCTTCAAACCTTTCTAAAATTAACAGAATATGGCATTTAAAATGTTTTAATAACTTAGACTTTTCTTGACAGTGAGACACATCTGCTCATGGCAGCACCAATCTACTTCAAGAAGATGATGGGCATTGAGGAGGATCCTTATAGAGTTTATTAGCCATTTGTGCGAGAAACTGCTTTTGCCTGGATGACTTGATGGTATGCTGCATAAACTGGACATACAGTACCCACAAAAATGTGACTGCTGAACATTCCAAAAGACAGGATTGTCCTTCAGGGTTCCTACTCAGCTCATGAAACTGGCAGACATTCTACAGGATGCAGTACAGAAGAACGTGACTGACAAACTGTCAAGATAGGCAAAACATACTTTCAAATTTCTTGCTTCATGGAAATGTCTGTTGGATACTATGGGCCTGTAGGCTGAAGACAGATGTCCCAAAGGTACAAAAGAAATTTGGGTGACTGGCAAGGCAGAGAGATGTCTCTGTCAATTCTAGAGTTTTGGAAGTTACATAAAATGTACTTCCTGTTAACTTAGGTAATATTATATTCTTCTGGGGTCTTTGATGGAGTTGAAGAATAGATATTTATTATTATAGTTTTTCTTAGTTATGATAAAAAATAAAGTAGATATAAATTTTTTTCACTGTAATTCTTGGTTGATAACTATTTTGTTGTATGTAATCTTGCTATGTTAAAGTTAAAACCTTCCTTTTTAATTAGACAGAAAAGGGGAGGTGATATGGGATTCCCTCTGTATGCTCTGTATATGTTTAATGCCATTGATAAATAAAGAAGCTACTTTCATAATGGCTTAACAGAATATAGCCAGGCTGGAAAAGATATATAGAGAGAGCAGGCAGAGTCAGGGAGATGCCATGTAGCTGCTGAAGGGGACAGATGCCAGAGCTTTATCCGGTAAGGTACAGCCTTGTGACAATACACAAAATAATAGAAATGGGTTAATTTAAGATGTGTTAGTTAATAAGAAGCCTAAGCTAATAAGCCCAGCAGTGTTTTAATTAATACAGTTTCTGTGTGATTATTTCAGGTCTGGGCAGCTGGGAATGAACAAGCAGTCTCCAATTACAGGCCACCTCTACCTGCAGCTCTTTTTGGGAAAGATAGTTAAGAAACACTCTGTTCTGTGTGCTTTGACAGCTCTAAGTTTGTGATAACTGGATCTCCAGAATCTCTTTCATGTATCCTATGTTAACTAAATCAGTTTGCGTAAAATCCCCTAAAGCCTTATAAACATATTTCCTATCCTTTGTTCTTGGGGATTTTCTGTTAATGTACTTTTCTGTCCCATCACCCCTTTCATGGCAGCTGTTATTCTCTTTCCTCTCTCTGTTATTCCCACTCTTGTTTGTCAAGGTCTGTTCATTTATTTGTTACTATTTGTTCCATTGTATTTTTATTATTTAAAATAATTTTTAAATTTCAATATATTTTGATCATATTTTACCTTCTCCCATGTCCTTCTAGATCCTCTCCTTCCTGTATGCCCCACTTTAGTTATTTCTCAAAAAAACAAACCAAAAAACACCCCCCAAAAAGGAGCAAAACTCCCCAAACCAAGAAAAAGATATTTTGGACTAGTCTTAAAGTATAAACCCTCGACAAGGACTGCCTATGTCTCCTGGCAATCTATTGCTGTCATTTTTCTTTGTCTTCCTTAATTCTTTCAGTGGAAAAGTTTGTGCATTCTGCAACCTTCTCCTCATTTTTCTTAGTGTGTTGTTTCTTGTTGAAAATATGTTGGCATCGGTCCCACAAGACTCATAAGGTAACAGGATGCTGAGTCTTGGCTGCTGTGGTCCTGGGCTTCTTACAAACTTTGCTTAAGTTATTTCTGACAACACATTGGCAGATAATGCCTTTTAAAAAGAGATTGAGATGTTTTCAGATTCTGCTAGCTCCCTTGGGCCACAACAATGGAGATATAGTATCTGTCAGTTGAGGAATATCCTTCTCTCCTCTTTTACTTTTTATCATCATCATTATTATTTTTTTTACAACAACCAAGTTGAACAACACTCAACTTGGCATCCACTATGTGCCCCAAACATACTTTCACTTTCTAATTCTCTTTGGTATATAACAAGAATACTTCTTACTTAGCAGTAGATGTACTCTTCCACAGGTCAAGGAACCTTGCTTCTTGTTTGTCAGTTCCACTACTCTCTGTACCATACGGCACTCCCACTTTTCACCCAGAGAGTTAACAGTTACTCTTGCAAGCTATGAGCATCTCATAGAAAGAGATTTCAAGTTTGCATTCATCATTGGCTTTAATGAGCTTCTGACAACTGGTGGCTGGGAAGGAGAGAATCACCTTCATCCTGACACAGCCAAGGACTGAGGAAAGACCACTGAAAAAAGAGAAGGCATTCTCATTCGTAATGAGGTTCTTTTCCACTTAAGACCTTGGCATTTGAGCCCCATATCATGTTTGGCTTTCCCATATATTGTACCATTTTCATATCTCAATGCTTTGCGCGGCTTCCAAGCACCTTTTCCAAACAAACCCCATTACTGTTTGGTAACGTGTGCCAGGTTTCTTTCATAAACCAAGCAGGGATTTCTTATTTTCTTTCTTCTTATATTTGGCAGTAGATTGGTTTTATGAAGATTGATTGTCATCTTGTGTTACCAGTGGAAGAACTCTTAATCCTCGCAATACACATCTTTAAGCATTGAAACATTATTATTTACCCTTGGCTCCTTTCCCACCAGTGATTTTCTTCTTCATTTCTCCTATATTACCATTAGTATTTGCTATTAGTTAACACAACTGCATTCTTTCTGTACTTATTAAATTGTCATCTTTTCAGAGTCTGTCTTTAAATCACTTCTAAGGTTGCTTCCCTCAATGCTTTTATCTTCTTTCAACTCTCTGTTGTTTCCTACATAAAAGTTATGATGATCTGTATTTATTTTGCTTGCTTGTTTTTATTTACTTAATCAATTACAGTTTTGTCCTAGAATAGGACCAGTGCCTCATGAGGGCAGGAAGGATTTGTCTGAATTTCTGTCTGAATCTGTAGTCTGAAACAAAAACTCAGAAATATGTGGTTTTGTGAGAGATGATTTCCTGGAGAGTATTTGAGAAAGTTCAATTAGGGACCCAGGAAAGAAAGAAAAGCCAATTTATGTTTGTTAATTCTTTTAACTGATATGCTGCCAATTGCTCTATTGAGGTTCAGCTCTTCTGAGATACTTCTCACAAACAATGGAGAAAGTACACTTCGTTCTGCTATGACAGGGCAAAAATTTTCTATAAAATCGACCATAAAAATCATGGGACTTATTGCAAAAAAATTTAAAAAAAAACTCAGCACCAAGTGCTCAGTGCTCTTGTATTATTCACACATAAAAATGATTTAATCTTTACGAATGGCAGCACAGATTCATTTATGATAATAATTTAAAACCCACAACATCTCCAGTTATGGCCCTTTGCTCTGAGAAAGGGCTTGCTTGCAGTAGCAATACTGGAAGCGTTGCAGTGTGGGACTTACTGGAATTCAGTGGAAGAGTTAGGGGAAAGGCAATAGGCAATGGTGACGCTGCTTCTGGGTGGCTCAGAATGAGCCCAGTACCCCGAGGTCACTAGTAGATGTTTGTGGTTTGTGAAAATTTCCAAACCTTATGTGATCTCGGTCAATTAACTGCTGATTTATGTATCCATCCACATCAGAGATCACGCATTGTATTTTCCTCACTATGGTATATATGGCTCTGTGACAGCACTAGAAAAGGGGTTAAAAGAGAAGAGAACAACTGACTGTCGGGTACCTTTGCCAACTGGAACATCTGCAGAACAATTCCTACATCTAAGGCAAAGAAAGCATCACAGAAGGGGGAAGAAAAATTGTAAGATCCTGAAGATCATGACATCTGCTATAAGATAGTGCCTTATACACACGACAAGGAAGCCTGTGAAATCTCAACACTACTGTGGTGTTAAAATGACCATCCCAATGGCAAAAGCAGTTGACATATCAATGTGCACTGGAAGAAATCTCACAGAGCTCTCCCTAGATGGAGTGTCACTGGTGATAATGGCTGCGGACAGAAGAAAATACCAGTCTTCTTCAGGGACAAGACAGATAGATCATCCAATTTCAAGTGGTCAGCTCTAAGCAAACATATGAACAACAGCAAATCGGCACTGAAATATATACATATACATCATATGCATACATACACACACACACACACAAATATTGTTCTTCCCTTTATAGAGTCATGGAATTAGGCTTTTTCCTGTTTCAACTAGCCAGATGTAAAATCAATCCAGTGATCTGAGAAGCAGATAAGGATGTAAGGACAAGGAGGCAGAACAGAGCTCATGCTGAGGGCCACGAGGAGATGCTGCTGCCACAGTTGACAAAGAAGAAAGAACACCCAAGCACAGAGGTTTATACTTAAGCCTCAAGAGCAAAGGCAGTTTCTCGTCATCCATTTTTGATTTTGTGTTTCTATAAAATTTACATACTGAACTCTTAATCCCCTAATGTAACTATTTTTGAAACTTTCAATTGTGGATAAAGTTAAATAATACTATAAAATTGGAGCCTTAATCAAATATGAATAACATTTTTTTAATAAGAGGAAGGTAAATTAGAGACATAAGTGCTTGCCTTCTCCAGACATACATGACACACCAAACACATACATACACATATGACACACACACGCACACATGCACACACAAGGAGGGGAATAGGGTATGTCACTAGAAGCCAGAATGTAGAATGTTTTTTTTACCAATATGATTACAATCTGATTTTGGACTCTAGCTTTAGTAGCACAGAAACTGTGTTTGTTTAAATCATACAGGATGGCTGCCAATTGATAGAAAGGGTGTTTAGTAGCAAGCAGAAAAAAAAAAACAGGTAACGGAAGCTTTATAAACTAAGGTACAATTTTGCAAAGTAAGGAAGACTAGAAGCAACCATGACACTAAGCAAAATAGTTCATGAGACAATTATTAATCTTTGTCTAGCAGAATTTTTAAATGTTTAAATAGCAGTCCTGAATTTCTCTCATCCTTTTCCACTTATACTTTATTCCTGGGATAGCAGAGTTTCTGCCTGAGAGATATTGAAGTCAGAAAGAATTGAGAGGTTAAAAATATTTGTGTTTTGATTCTAGCTCTTAGAAAAGGACAACAAGGAGAGGCGGTCTGGAGATAGTTCACTTGCAAGGAGATGAAGAAAATGAAGACCCAAGAAAAATGATTTCTGTCTGCAACATGAGCCCTTCCTATGGCATTTTTCTGGGCGAAGCAATTATTTTTTTACCTTCCAGCTTAAGCTAATGCCTCCAGAAAATTAGAAAACATATTATTTTGTAGAAAATGTAGTAGATGAGAGTGAGACCTAGGCCGTTATTGAGGTCTCTCATTAGGCATTCTCTACTGAACATAATTATCTAATTTGATTAAGAAAAAAATATTTGATTAAAGGCTGCTTGTTGCCAGACTCAAAGAGTGTCCATTAAACAGATTGGTAGATGAGGGAAGTGTGTCAGGTTAAGATCCTCTTTGTATTCACCCAACAAGTAAGCATGTAGAGAGACATCCACGTTCTTTAAAGGTCTTTCTTAGTGTCAAGAAGCTTGTTGATCTGAGAAGGACCCGTGATGCTCAATCTTGAAGCTAACTGGGCACCACCAAGAAGTGCATTGTGACAGTTCATGGAACCATCTATGCTCTAGTCATGTTGTTCAGAAAAGAAATAGGCTCTGTGTATAGCAGAACCATTGTCTTGAGTCTGGTCATTGAGGCCTGACTCAGTAAGAGACTATGACACAGATTCTCGGAAGATTACAATGAGCTGCTTATCACTGAACTCCCTAGTCTAAACATTCTCTATACTCCATCTGGGCCCATGTGTGTTGAAGGTATTAACTCCACACCATGAACATGGGACTTACCTGGGACTTTTAACTTCTTCCCTTCTTTTTTATTATTTTTTGTTTGTTCATAATCAGACTGGCATTTAAATGTAAGTAATTATCATTTGTATATGTAGGCAGTTTATTTTTATTGTTGTAAAATGTGTCAAATGCAAAAATAACAGTTTTTAAATGTTCTACCCTGTGTCATTTATTATATTCACAGTGCTGTGTAATAATAATCACTACTATTTAATTCCAAACATTTCTCATTACCAAAGTAAACCATATACCTATAATGCAAACACCGCCTCCCTTCTTTGTTCATCTCTTATGATCCACTAAACCCTTTTCTGTTCCTATGGATATGTAATTCTGATTTCTTTCTTTTACTTTATTTTATTTTTTAAAAAAACTATCTTTTCTCATTTTACATATCAATCCCAGTTCCCATTCCTTCCCCTCCTCCTCTTCCCTTCATCATCCCACCTCCCACCCCGCATTCCACCTCTCATCTACTTCTCATTGAGGGTATGGCTTCCCATGGGTAGTCAACAAAGTCTAGCACATCACTTTGAGGAAGGACCAAGGCCCTCCCTACTATATCTAGACTGAGCAAGGTCTCCCTCCAAAGAGAATGGGTCCCAAATGCCAGTACAAGCATTAGGGATAAATCCTGGTCCCACTGCCAGTGGCCCCACAGTCTGCCCCAGCCGTACAACTGTCACCCACATTCAGAGGGCCTACGTTGGTCCTATGCTGGTTTCTTCCCTGTCAGGCTGGAGTTGGTGGGCTTCCCTTAGCTCAGGTAAGATGTTTCACTGGGTATCCCCATCATGGTCTTGATCTCTTTGCTTGTGTTCTCATTCCTCCCACTTTTTGACTGGACTTTGGGAGCTCAGTCCAGTGCTCCACTATAAATCTTTACCTCTGCTTTCATCAGTTGCTGAATGGAGGTTCTCTGGTGACATTTAAGCTCGTCATCAATCTGACAATAGGGCAAGGCAGTTCTGGCACCCTCTACTATTGCTTATGGTCTTAGCTTGGGTCATCCTTGTGGATTCCTGGGAATTTCTCTAGTGCCAAGTTTCTTGCTAGCCCCACAATGGCTCCTTTAATAAAGATATATCTTTCCTTTTTCTCCGTCTCTGTTCCCCCCTCCCAACTCGACTATCTCATTCCCTCAAGATCCCCTTCTACCTTCCCTTCTCCCACAACTCCATGCTCCCAATTTTCTCAGGAGATCTTGTTTATTTCCCCAAGGATTTTGTAGTATGACCTAACGATTCTCTGGATTTTCTTAGCGTCTGTTGTTGTGTCCCTTTTCATTTCTGATTTTGTTAATTTGAATATTCTCTCTCTGCCTTTTGACTAGTTTGGATAACGGTTTGTCTATCTTGTTGATTTTCTCAAAGAACCAGCACATTGTTTCATTGATTTTTTTGTATCTTTTTATTTGTTTGTGTTTTATTGATTTCAGCCCTAGATTTGATTAATTTTGGTTTATAATCTGTGTTTTTAGATATTAGGATAGCTGCACCAGGTTGCTTCTTAGGCTCTTTTGATTGAAAAATCTTTTACCAGTCCTTTACTCTGAGGTAATGTTTGGTGTAGAGCTGTGTTTCTTTTATGCAGAAGAATGATGGATCCTATTTTCTATCCATTGTGAGCCTTTGTTTTTTTATTGGCAATTTGAATTCATTGATATTGAGGGATATTAATGACCTGTGACAGTTATTTCCTGTTATTTTATTTCCTGATGTTGTTGTTGGTTGATTTTGTGTGTGTGTGTGTGTGTGTGTGTGTGTGTGTCTATGTGTTTGTGTGTTTCCCCTCTTTGGGTTTTGGTGGTGTAAGATTATCTATTACCAGTATTTTTTATGGGTGTAGTTAACTTCCCTGGGTTGGAGTTTTCCTCTAATACCTTCTGTAAGACTGGATTTGTAGATCAATATTGTTTAATTTTGACTTTGTTATGAAATATCTTGCTTTCTCCATCTATAGTGATTGAATTTTTTTGCTGGGTATAGTAGTCTGCTCTGGCATCCATGATCTCTAGAGTCTGTGTGATGTCTGTAGAGGCCCTTCTGGATCTTAGAGTCTCTGTTGAAAAGTCAGGTGTAATTCTGATAGGTCTGTCTTTATATAATACTTGGCCTTTCCCCCTTTCCACTTTTAATATTATTTCTTTATTCTGTATGTTTAGTGCTTGGATTATTATGTGGCATGGGGACTTTCTTTTCTGATCCAATCTCTTTGGTGTTCTGTAAGCTTCAAGTACCTTTATAGGCATGTTCTTCTATAGATTAGGGAAATTTTCTTCTATGATTTTGTTAAATATATTCCCAGGGCTTTTGAGCTGTGATTCTTTTTCTTTTTCTATTCCTATTATTCTTAGGTTTTGTCTTTTCATTGTGTTATAGATTTCCTGGATGCTTTGTGTTAGGTCATTTGGAAGTTTAACATTTCTTTGATCGATAAATCTATTTCTTCTATTGTATCTTCAACTCCTGAGGCTTTCTCTTCTATCTCTTTTATTCTGTTGATGATGCTTGCTTCTGTAGTTCCTGTTCATTTACCAGATTTTCCATTTCAAGGATTCCCTTGGTTTGTGTTTTTTAAATGCTTCTATTTCAACTTTCAGGTCTTGAACATTTTCTTTCACCTGTTCATTTTTTCTTGGTTTTATTAACAGTCTTTAAAAGAGTTATTGATTTTCTCCATTTTTTCTCTGGCTGTCTTTCCAATTTCTTTAAGAGAGTTTTTCATTTCCTCTTTAAAGATCTTTACCATATCGATAAAGTTGTGTTTAAGGTGTTTCTCTTGTATTTCAACTTCATTGGAATATTCATTTTTAATTTTGTAGCATAGCTGGGTTCTGGAGCTGCCATATTGCCCTGACTATTGTTGATTTTGTTCTTATACTGGTGTTTGGGCATCTGGTTTTGGGATGATTATAGCTCTAGATCCTGATTTCTGAGTTTGTCTTTATTGGACCTGTGTTTTGTTTCTTATTTTCTGTTTTCTTCTTGGTTTTCTAGTCTTTGTAACCTGGATTTCTAGTGGCTGGTGTTATCTCTGATCTATTAGGGACATCTCTGTCAAAGTTGGGAGCTGGCCTTCAGGTGATTAGCTTGCCCTTTGGTACAGCAGTTGAGTCTGTTCTTCTGACTGGTGTGGTCTGTACCTAAGATGCTAAAGTCTTGTCCTCAGACTGATGTGGTCTGCCCCAGCAGTGGAATTCGACCAGAGTTGGGGCAAGGCTCAGCAGTGGTTCTTTTCTGACTGGTATAGACTATATTGAGCTAATGAAGTCTGCAGGAGTTGGGGAAAGGGATGGATGTTGAGAGAATGATGAGATGTGAGGGCATGGTTGGCACACTGGGTTTTGGGGGAACAGGATCCAGGGAATGGGGCAGTGTAGCTGCCAGTTGAGCCACTTACATTACTTACCCACTCCTCCAAACGATATGTCCTGCACCCTTGTATCAACACTCCTATGCTGACACTTTATTGTAGCAATATATCCATGTATTAATGATAGGTTTATTTTTAAAATATTACATATACACATACACACACACACACAGACATACATACATACATAGACACATACATATGGCTGTGGGTTTGCACATGTTTGTACTGATGCCTCTGGAAACCAGGAGAGGGTGATAGATCCAATGGAGTTGGAATGATAGGCAGTTATGAGACACCTACTATGGATGACAGAAACCAAACTCAGGTCTTCTGGAAGTAAACCAAATGCTGTTTAACTGCTGAGCTAGCTCTCTAGCACCTCATGGCAGATATTTTAGGTACTGGCATTTGTGTTCTTTTATGGCTACTTTTAAAAAAGTTTATTATTTACCAAATTTTACTATAAATATTATAGTTCATTGGAATCTTATAGATAAATTCAGTCCTAAATATCCCCAGTAGGTTATTGCTAGAAATGTGTAAAGTTAGAAGTTGATAAAACAATTGTGGAAAGCAGTATGGAGATTTCTTAAAAATTAAAATATACAACTTCAAGAGTCTTTTATTTAGATATGTGTACCAAGAAATTTCATAAAGATTTCTTAACAGCAATATTTATTACAGTATTATTTACTGTAGCTAAGATGTGAACACAATCTATTGGTGTAGGAGGTCCTTCTGTATTTGTATTGATTTCATTGGTTGAATAAAGAGACTGCCTTGGCCTTTAGGTGGGCGGAGTAGACAGAACAGAATGCTGGGAAGAAGAAGAGAGAGAGAGCCGATGCCATGAAGCTCCTTCCCAAGAATTAGAATCTTCCCGGTAAGCCAGGACCCTGTGGTGATACACAGATTACTAGATATGGGTTAAAGCAAGATGTGAGAGTTAGCCAAGAAGAGGCTAGATATAATGGGCCAGGCCCGCGCTGGGTGGCTGGGAGCCTGGCGGCGGGACACAGCCGCTCCTTTCTTACTAAAATCTATGGTCTGCCAATGTTTTGGCCTTCCTTAAGCAGCCATGTGTTTTAGACTTCTTGATGTATCTTCCCTGACATTTCTATGAGACACAATCTCTCAGGAGAATCTCTATTCAGGCTCTCATGGTCTTTTTGTTCCCTCTAACACCAAAAGACATGCTAGGATGGAAGGGGGAATCTCATAGGGCCACAACATTGGATAAAGAACTATAGACAGCTAATAAAGACTGGGAGTGGGAGATGTGTGTGTATATACATTTATATATATGTACATGTGCACATATGTGTGTTTATAACAATGAAAGAAGAGAACAGGAATTTAAAAGACAGAGTGAGCAAGTAGCTAAACAAGAGTGATTGGAGGGATAAAAGAAGAGGGAAAAGGTAATTATATTTTAATTTAAAAAGATTAGAACTATAATATATAGCAGCATCTTATAAAATCTTTAAAAATAAAAATGCAGAGTGACACAGCATTAAAACAGAGTTACTAAGAATAGCTACATTGAAAAGGAGTTTGAAAGGCACCTGTCAGAAGTTGCATGAGTCCAGATGTATAGAATGATCATGAAGACTCTAGCAATGAAACTGTGTCATCACGGGATTCACACCAAATGAGTAGGCCTTAACTTCTCTTGTTTTGAAAATAGAAAATATTGGGTAATAATGTGAGATAATGCTTATATAAATTTACTTCATTACACTCTTTCTCAGTCTGTATACTGTACTAATATGCTGCACGCTTTAAATGTACTCAATGAAAACAAAACATTAGTTATAATTTAATTCTATTTTCTATAAAGTTAGGACAACTGTTCTTTATGCTTTGTAGAATTATAAACTTGAAGTAAGATGGCAATTGAAATAAAAACATAAAGAGATCTATACAAATGAAATATAGCCACTCTAATGAGCACATTTGGAGGCCAGGAAGTGGTTGAGACCTTCCTTTGGAGGATTCACTTCAATTTGTGTCTGTCAACTTCAATTTATTTGTGATAAAAACATGAACTTAGCATCACAGGTCTATTAACGTAGCATCACGTTTATTAACAGCACCGCATATTTATTAACAGCATTTCTGTTAACTTAGTATTACATGTCTATTAACAAGATTTTGTTCTAGAATTCTTATCCATAAAATAAACACAGCATTATAAATAGTTGAACACTTTTATGCAGTAAAAGTTAATTAACCATTGATGAATGACAGTAGAGGCAAAGGAACACCGTGGCAATGCCAGGCACCTGCTGAGGAGTCTTGGACTCTTGAGCCTGCGCCTGCAAAAAATTAACACACTGGAGATGAAAATAGCTAAACTAGGGCAGCAATGGGATCAAATAATATGCACTTAGCTTCTCTGCTGCTCCTTTGGGAGAGAAACCTTTGGGGAATTTGTGATGTTCTGAAGCTTAAAGAGACAAAGAGTATGGGCCTTGCTCAGTATATCTTATCATTCAGCAATTGACTAAAGTAGTTAATTTCATTTTTCTACTATTAGTCCGTAAGGAAGACTTTTGTTTCCACTGCCCCGCTCTACACTCTGTGATGGACTGTGGAGAGGATTTGTCTGATGGGTAAATATAAGGAAGTCAGCTGGCCATGACTTCTCCTCCCTGCCTCTGGCAAGCAAGAATTCTGCTCTAGAGATGCTTTCCTTTAATGTTCCAGTGTGCTGACTCCATGGTGGAGATATGTGTCAATCTTCGGGACAGAAGTGGTGGGTGGCCCCACAAATATGTCCCCCCAGAAAACGTGTGAACATACTATAACACGTTTAATACAGAGAAAAGAGAAATGACTGTCTCCCCACTGCGAATGTTATTACTGTTAATTGATGGGATCCATAATCACCTAGGTTATACATTTTCACTTGTTCGTAGAGAATTTTCTAGGTTGGGATAAATGAGCTGTGAATAACCCACTCTAAAGGTGAGCTGTACCATTCCATGGACTAAGGTCCTAAACTAAACAGGAGAACATAAACTGAGTACCCTCACTGTCTTTCTCTGCTTTAAAGAGGCAAACACAGAGACCAGCTTTCTTATTCTTCTGTCCCCATGCCTTCCCAAAAGGGATGGATTTCATCTCCAAAGTGAAAGCTAAAGTAAACTCTTATTTCCTTAAATTGCTTTATTTTCAGGTACATTGTTGCTGTGATGAAAAAATAGCTAATGACTCACACTGACGATCTCTGGTTTTGTTTTTCAGATTGCTTTCAGCATAGGAAATGATGGTGTCTTTATGAAACTAAATTTACTTCTGCACTTTGTTTGTACCCACCACTTAAACATCACCACATTGTCTGTTACAAAAGGTTTAAAAGGCTGAGGCAGAGGAGATTCCCGTGTTGGCAAAGTGTGCAAGCATGAAAGCTTGCACAAAAGCTTAAGTTTAGATTCACATAAAAGACTGACTTATCAGTGAGCAGTCTCTGGGATGCAGAGAAAGAGATAGAATGATTTCCAGAGTGTATTGCTGGGTCGAGGCTAAGTGAGAAACCCTGTCTTGAAAAGCAAGGTGAAAAGCAACAGAGAAAGATGCCAAAAGTTGACCTCTGGTGGGTACGTAAACAATGACACATCCATATCCACACACATGAACAAACACAGACACACACAGACACACAGACACACACACACACACACACACACGAGAGCAATAGACAGAGAGAGGTAGAGAGAGACAGAGAGAGGTTTAAAAGAGCAAAAACATCAAATAATTAAGCTGAATTAAATAGGCTTTACAAACATCCTTACAAATGAGGTTTTGTCTACTTAGATACTGCTAATACATTTAAGAGCTATACCTTCAAATACAGTTAATAAAAATAATAGCATTAGGAATTCTTACTAAGTAAAGGAATAGAAATATTGAAGACTTTTTTTTTCAATAAGAAATGTCACCTGAGCATGAATCTTGCTAGCACAGGGCTTGCAAGCATAATGTCAATCTAAAAGAAGAGCGTGTTTCTTCACCTGGAATTTAAACTAAGCCAAGCCGAACACAGTAGAAAAGTTAGAGGTGGAAGTCATCAGTTTCTTTTCTCATTGAGTTTCATGTCAGTGTCATCATAATTCTGGTCACAGAGGAAAATTTAGTTCCAACGAAAGAGGGAATAAAATATCTATTAAAAGGCCAAATTTTTAACTCAATCTTTGCCTTTATTCTCCATGAGTCTACACATGTGGGGGAATGTTAAAGAAAGCAATATTGTTTAATTGTTTTTAAATTGCAATTGACAGTGTCTATCAAGGGTTTATAACTGATCACAAGAGGATGGGTTTCTCTTTATTTCAGGAGTTCACTGGAAGCTGAATGATGGCTTGGTTCAGAGGGAAGACACTTCCCAACATTTGCAAAATAGTGTTCAACCAGCACCTGGAGTTGTATCCACAGTTCCTATATTTAAACATTAAACTCATAGAGATTGTATCATTTCTTCCTTAATCAATGCCTAATCAATCACCAAGGCAAAGCAAAGTAGCACTATTTCATCCTTTTCTCTCAAGAAAATAATTTCCCCTTTTCCTTGATAATTTTCATCTATGGAAAATTCCTAATGTGCATATCAATCCTGATTTTAACATATAATACAAAACAATACATTTTACCTTACTTAAGGTCATGATTCATTTACCTGATTGCCATTTTCACCTTCACAAAAACAGTTCTTCCATTAAGAATATTTATGTTAAGGTATTATGGGTCATGGACTCATAGTCTCTTACTATGAGTCAGAAAACTGAACAAAATTTCTTGAATAAATAGCTCTACATCAGCTTCGGAAAATATACAACAAAATTCTGCCAATCCTATTTCCTTCATCTCCAGCTCAGTACACTTTCATTTTGAAACAGAGCAGGCCCTTGACATTCTACTCAGCATCACAGAGTCAGGAAGAAATGCCAGCAGACTCGACTTGGCTAGTCATCAAGAGATTTTGAAACCCAATTGCAATCTCGAGTATGCACCACCATGCCAAACATCTAGTAGTATAATTCTTTTAATTGGATCATTATTGACATTTTCCGTAGCAGATAGCCTTTTGAATGCTTCAAGAAACTTAGAGACTTTGCCTAAGATAATGGATGTGTCTCTTCCTCTTACAATCAATGCGTTAGCCACCAGAGTGGCGCGTGTTTCACACAACCTTCTGCGCTCAACAAATATGGATTTAACGAACTATAATTTATTTTCTTCCCTCGTGAAAGCTACATATGAAGACTTCATGCTATAAGTAATACTCATTTGCAACTACAATGGTGGTAATAAAAACTTAGACATTTGATAAAACTTTGTTGTTGCTTAATTTTATTAATGTTATTGCAATTATTGAAACGGCAAAATGTGTTTTAGGTTTCTAGATATAATGTGATTCAGCAATAAAAAATATTGCTACGTGATTAGCCACAAAATTACACAAATAATGCGGCAAATATAACTTAAATATTATATGCAACAGAGTAAGAATTCAATGAAATATACCTCAGTGGCAATTATAATTCAGTGGAAGTAATAATAAATGAGGTAAATATTAAGAAAGTCAAAATAGTTATTTAGTTACAACCTCAAATAATTTGTCATCAGATTCTTTATACTTTTCTTCATCTAATGCTTACCTACTCTCTTAGTTTCTGATATCAGTAGAAGTCGAACAAAAGAATACGTTGAAGACCATTATTTACTATCTGATTGGCAAGAAGGAGACAAATGTTTGACATCAAAGAGAATTTGACAAGATTATATATACCTTGCCACAGAGAGCTAATGTCTAATGCTCTCTTCATGGAATATGGCTTAATATAAAGAATGACTCAACCAAGTAAATGTTTCTTATTAAAAATGATTGGCA
>PVIU01019854.1:0-35317 GCA_004026605.1 Ondatra zibethicus
CCAAGGCCCACCCCCATCCCTCCTGGCCTAGGAAGGAGTGCATTCAAAAAGACTCGGTTCTCAAAAAGTTAATACATGCAGAAGAGATAGGTCCTGGTGTCATTGTTTGTGGGTTCTCCATCTGCCAACTTTCGCCGCCACATTCAGAGAGTCTGGTTTGATCATATGCTCATTCAGTCCCAGTCCAGGTGGATTGATGCGCTCCCATTAGTTCAGGCACACTGTCTCAGTAGGTGGACCAGCCCCTCACGGTCCTAACTTCCTAACTCATCTTCTCCCACCTTCTGCTCTTCACCTGCACCTTGGGGGCTCAATCCATTGCTCTGATGTGAATGTGGGTCTCTGTCTCTATCTCCATCCATCGGATGAAATTTCCACTTCTTAACTGTGGATAAAACATGACCAGATTTTGCCACCAAACTGCCCCACCATGAAAGAATGCCCTTCTGAAGCTGAACCAAAGCAAACCCTTGCATGTTGAGATTTGCTGAGTGAGGGTCGTGGAGAAATGGAAGCTCACCCTCGAGGTATTATTGCAGAGCTGTGTCTTACTAAATAGCTCACAGCCGTCTCTTTCAGAACTGGAGTGCAGAATAGGTGCCCAAGGTGCACCAGAATTCCAATGAGAAGCTTTAGGGCATTATCAGTTGAAAATGGAGCCTGGAAGTAGTGGGGACTTTGGCTTCTGGGAAGAGACAAGGAGGCATCGTATGTAGAGCCAAAGTGGTTGTCTTAACGAGATGTCATTCTCAAGGATGTGATAAGCATCTAATTCTCTATATCCACCCAACTCCCCTCTACCCCTGTGTTGTGCTCCAAGAGGCCAAACAGTTTGAGTTAGCAGTCTGTGTTTCCTCTGGGATCATAGTTTTTCTGACTTCTGTAGAAAACAAGGGAGGAAGGAGAGAGAAACCAGACACTTCTTTCTTAGTAGCCCCCCTTGACATAATCCTCATTCCCACATTTGTGTGCATGCACTCATTTGGGTATACACAAGTGTAGAAGCTGGATATCAATACTAGGTGTCTCCGGTTACTCATCTTCACCATAATTTTTGTGACAGGGTCTCTCTCTGAACCTGGAACTCACCATTTCAGTTAAATTGACTAGACAGGGAACACCACAGGATCCTCCTCTTTGTTCCTCAAAACTTGGGGTTGCAGATGCTTGCTGCCACTCCTGGCTTTTATGTGGGTAATAGATACCCAAAAGGTCCTCCTAATTATGCAGCAGGCACTTTGCATCTCCTAGGTCCCAAGTTTACCTTCTTCCTATAAGACTTGGCACTATATCATTTGTTGTGTAAGACCCTAATGTTGTTCATCAGGAAAGAAGAAAGAAAACATAAACCTGCCAGTTCCTGTTGCTCATTAGTCAAGGGTTGTGTCATGTACTAAAATCTGCTGGGAAATTTGGGAGATTCATAAGATAAAAGTATTTTTATTAATTATTTGAGAATTTCATACAATATATTTGTTTTATATCCACCCACACATACTCCTTCACCTATCTAGATCCACCTCACCTCTTTACTCCCTAACAAATCCATGTATTCTTGTTTGTTTGTTTTTTGTTTAGATAGCTCACAGAGTCCACTTAGCACTACTTGAAACATTTGTGCCACTATTGAGCCCATAGGCATCATCTAGCCCTACTGGTCATTGAAGTTCATGAGGCTCAGATGAGATGGTTGGTGATCTTTTCTCCCCAGAAGCCTGCCTAGTACTTTCTGGGACTGTGAAAGCTAGCCAGCATGGAGAAAGCTTCTTGATATGAACCAACTTGATCTCTCCACATCCTATGACCAAAGTGTGTGGAGTCTTCAGCAATAGGGTCTCATTAAGAAGTTCTGGCAGGCAACCAAGAACAATAGAAATAACATATATTCTTCTGAGGGGTCTCTATGGGGTGGTACCCGGACCTTTTATTTGGCAATATATGTTTTCTGGGGAGAGCATCATCCCTATATAGGTTAACTACAATTAAACTTTTTGTGTGAATATATAGATATTGAGGAAGCTTATAACAGTAATTTTGTATATGGCTTTTTCAGCTATCATTGGTATTAATTATCCCCCCCCACAACCTTTGCAGCCCTATTCTCTCATCCATCTTCCAACTTCAGCCTCCGTTCTCATTATTCTCCCTTCCTCCTTCATGTCAACTGGGATATTTTTCAAATACTGGTTCTATTCCATTGGTTGTTATGGATTTTTAAAAATTATGTACCTCATCTTGTTTAACTGTGGTAGGTCATGTACACTTAGAAATATATCCATTCTTTTATATTTTCCAGTTGCCTTAAATATAAACTGTTAAAGTATGTCTTATGATTCTCAAAATTTTCTCAGTTTTGGTTATAATTTTAAAAAGATATCTACATTTGACCTCTAGTTTGTTAATTTAAATCCTGTTTCTGTCAATTTCACTAAAGTTTTGTCAAACTTGTTAATCTTTTCATGGAATCAAGTCATCAATTAATAGATGTTTCAATTCCTTTTTTTGTTTGTTTGTTTCTATTTCACTTAGTCTTGATTTTGATTATCTTTTCCTGTCTACTATTTTTTGGATATTGTTTTTTTACAAGGCTTTCTGGTGTAATACTAGGTTTTTGTTATAGTATATGATCTTTTTCAAAATTGTTTCTTTTATTTTTCAGATTATAATATAATTACATCATTTTTTCCTTCCAGTTTCTTCCTCTAAACTCAGCCATATATCCAACTTTTCTCACTTTCAAATTTATAGCCTCTTTTTTCATTAATCATATATATTCTTAAATATATAAATAAAGCATACTCAGTCTGAATAATTTAAATCATACATATATGTCTTCAGGACTAACCATTTGGTATATTCTTCCTGAGGAAGATTATTTATCCCAGTCTTATTATTCCTTAGTTGTCTGTGGTTCTCTTTATAGGGTCGAGGCTTCCTAAAGTTGTCCCCATTCCTATTAACATATCTGTTAGAGTCATCCTTGTGCATCTCATTATGACATTTTTAACTTGAGATCTTTGATATTTTTGATGCAGGCACTTAGTGCTATCAATTTTCTTCTTATGAAGAGTCAAAGCATCCTTATTTGTAGATGATTGACTCTATACACAAAAGACCCCAAAACCTCTATCAGAAAACTCTTACAGCTGACAGACACATTCAGAAAAGTAGCAGAACACAAAATTAACACACAATATTCAGTATCCTTCTTACATACCAGCAACAAACATACTGAAAAAGAAATCGGGAAAATGATCTCATTTATTATAACTTCTAAAATATCTCAGAATAGTCTACAAAAACGTAAAAGGCTTATATAATGAAAAGTTTAATACACTAAAGGATGAAATAATATACCAGAAGATGTAAAGATCTCATATACTCATTAGTTGGTAGGATTAATACTTTGAAAATGGCAATCATATCCAAAGCAATCTACTGAGTCAATACCTTTCACATCAAAATTCTGACACTATTATTCACAGAAGCTGCAAATACAATCTCTAAATTTATATGAAAGTACAAAAATATCCTATAGCAAAAACAACTCAAATTTTGAAACAAAAAAACTCAGGGAATTAAAGAAAAGCCTTACTGACAAAGTAGGTCAAATGAAAAGGAGACTGTTAGGTCTCAAGAGAAGGTAGAGAACTTGGATCACACAGCCAAAGAAAACATTAGATGTCAACATCAACAAACCACAAAACAGAACTATCAGGAACTCTGGAACAGTATAAAAAGACAAAAACCCCAAATCATAGGTGTAGAAGAAAAATAAGAAATCCAAATCAAAATATTGTAAACAAAAATCATAGAAGAAAAATTTCCAAAGCTGAAGAGATTTCTATTGAGGTATATAAGGAAACACCAAATAGACAAAAACAGAAAAGAAATTACCCATATCACATAATAATCAACCCCCTACATGTACGGAACATAAAAAGAATATCAAAAGTTGTAAGAAAGACAAAGTCAACTGTAATGGCAGATCCATCAGAATAACACCCAACTTTTCAAAACAAACTTAGGTAGGCGGAATGATTTGGACAGATGTCCTACAAATGCTGACATAACACAGATGATAACCTAGATTCCCCACATGACAACTATTATACCCCACAAAACTATCAGTCATAATTGAAGGAAAAAATCCATGAGAATAATAGGCTGAAGATATTTACGACCATTAAGACAGCTCTTCAAAGGCCGCTATGAGGAATACTTCAACTTGAAAAGAAGATTAAACACACCCAAGAGGGCAAAAGTAGTAAATAAGCAATTCCAGCACAGTTGATCAATGGAGGAAGAAGAAAATACCACCATTGGAGTCAGTGACCTCCACAGGAGCTGGTCTGAGACAGAGACTTCTGCCAAGCAGGCCTGAGGCAGCTACCTCCTCAGGAGCAGGTACAAGGGAGCAGGCCTGAGCCTGAGACCTAGGTGGGACCAGTCCCAAGCCAGCAACCTCTACCAGAGCAGGTATAAGGGAGCAGCCTGCATGAGAGCAGGACCGAATGACCCCTAAAATTGCAGAGTGACCCCTGGGAGTACTGAGCGACCTCTGGGAACATGGAGTGACCTTCAGGGTGACTAGAACTGTGGCTCTGACTGCACCATGAGGAAGAAGCATCTGAGCCTTAGATCCACTGGAACCTGGAAGACTGATTACCAGAGACACAGCCCCAACTACACCAATCAGAGGAAAAGATGGGTAGACAAGGTAAGAACACAGCACTACAAAGAGCAACATGACACCAACAAAAACTAGTGACCCTACAACAGCAAGACTGGAACACCCAAATGCAGATAAAGCAGAAGAAAATGGTCTAAAAGATAACTTTAAGGGAATGTTTGAGGTCTTAAAGAGGAAATGAAAAATTCCCTAAAAAGAAATAGAGGAAAAGACAAACAAAAAATTGGAAGAAATCAACAAATCCCTTAAAGAAAACCAAGAAAAAAAAAAACAATCAAACAGATGAAAGATGAAACTATTCAAGACTTGAAAACTGAAATATAGAAAATAAAGAAAACACAAACCAAGGGAATTACAGAAACAAAAATTATGAGAAAATGATCAGGAACCACAATGCAAGCATAAACAGAGGATTACAAGAGATGGAAAAGAGAATCTCAAGCACTAAAGATACAACAGAGGAAACCGATTCATCAGTCAAAGAACACATAACATCTAACAAAAGCTTAACAAAATATCCAGGAAATATGGGACACCATGAAAAGACCAAAACCTAAGAATAATAGGGATAGCAGGAGAAGAAGTCCAACTCAAAAGCACAGAAAATATATTCAACAAAATCATAGAAGAAAACTTTCCCAACCTAAAGAAGATATACCTATGAAGACACAAGAAGCTTACAGAACACCAAATAGACTTGATAAAAAAGAAAAGTCCCCTCACTACAGAATAATCAAAGCACTGAACATACAGAGTAAAGAAATAATATTAAGAGCTACAAAGGAAAAAGGCCAAGTAACATATAAAGGTAGACCTATCTGAATTACACCTGACTTCTCAATGGAAACAATGAAAGCCAGAAGGTCCTGGTCAAGCATTGTGCAGACATTAAGAGACCATGGATGCCAGCCCAGACTACTATATCCAGCAAAACTTTCAGTCACCATAAATAGGCAAAACAAGATATTCCATGACAGAACCAATTTAGCCAATACCAAGCCACAAGCCCAGCCCTACACATAGTACTAGAAGGAAAACTCCAATCCAAGGAAGTTGACTACATCCATAAAAACATAGACAATAGATGATCTCATTCCCAAAGAAGGGAAATACAACACCAACATCACCAGAAATGAAAACTAAAATAACAAGAACTAACAATCACTGGTCATTAATATAAATGGACTCAGCTCACCTATAAAAAGACACAGGCTAACAGACTGGATATGAAAACAGAGTCCATCCTTCTGCTACATACAAGAAACACACCTCAACCTCAAAGACAGACATTGCCTCAGAGTAAAGGGTTGGAAAAAAAGTTTTTCAATCAAATGGACCTAAGAAACAAGCTGGTGTAGAACATCCATCCAAACATGAATGAATATCCCTTCTTCTCAGCACCTCATGGAACCGTCTCAAAAAATTGATCACATACTGGGTAACAAAGCAAACCTCAAGAAATACAAAAATGTTGGAATAACCCCATGTATCTTATTGGATCACCATGGCTTAAAATTAGAATTCAGCAGCAACACTAATTCTAGAAAGCCCGCAAACACATGGAAATTAAACAATGCTCACCTGAATCACTAATGGGTCAAGGAAGAAATAAAGGAAGAAATTAAAGACTTGATAAAATTCAATGAAAATGACCTCATAACATACCCAAATTTATGGGACACAAGGAAAGCAATGTTAAGAGGAAAGTTCATAGCACTAAATGCCTACATAAAGAAGCTGGAAAAATCCCACACTAGTGAGTTAACAGAACACCTGAAAACCCTAGAACTAAAAGAAGCAAACTCCCCCAGAAGGACAAGATGGCAGGAAATAATCAAATTGAGAGCTGAAATCCACAAAATAGAAACAGAGAAAACAATATGAAGAATCAATGAAACAAAGAGTTGGTTTCTTTGAGAAAATCAACAAAATAGACAAACCTTTATCCAAACTAACCAAAAGGCAGAGACAAAACATCCTAATTAACAAAATTAGAAATAAAACGAGGGACCATAACAACAGACATGGAGGAAATCCAGAGAATTATTAGGTCATTTTTAAAAACCTGTACTCCACATAATTGAAAAACTTAAAGGAAATGGACAACTTTCTGGATAAATATCACTTACCAAAATTAAATCAAGACCAGATAAGGAGATTAAATAGACCTATAACTGCTAAAGACATAGAAACAGTCACCAAAAGTCTTCCAACCTAAAAAAGCCTTGGACCAGATGGTTTCAGCACATAATTTTACAATATTTTCAAAGAAGAACTAATACCAATACTCCTCAAATTGTTCCACACAATAGAAACCAAAGGAACATTGCCAAATTCATTTTAGGAGGCTATAATTACTCTGATACCCAAACCATGCGAAGATATTACTAAGAAAGAGAATTACAGACTAATATCACTCATGATCATTGATGCAAAAATACTCTGTAAAATACTGGCAAGCCGAATCCTAGAACACATCAGAAAAGTCATCTATCATAATCAAGTCAGCTTCATCCCAGAGATGCAGGGATGGTTCAACATATGAAAATCTGCCCATGTAATCCACCATATAACAAACTGAAAAATACAAATACATGATTATTTCATTAGATGCTGAAAAAGCCTTTGAAAAAATACAACATTCCTTCATGATAAAGGGCTTGGAGAAAGCAGAGATACAAGGAACATATCTAAACATAATAAAGGCAATATACAGCAAGCCAACAGCCAACATCAAACTAAATGGAGAGAAACTCAAAGCAATCCCACTGAAATCAGGAACAAGTCAAGGTTGTCCACTCTCTCCATATCTATTCAATACAGTACTTGAGGTTCTAGCTACAGCAATAAGACAACAAAAGGAGATCAAAGGGATACAAATTGGAAAAGAAGAAGTCAAATTTTCACTATTTGCTGATGATATTATAGTTTACATAAGCGACCCCAAAAATTCTACCAAGGAACTTCTACAGCTCATCAACATCTTAAGTAATAAAGCAGGATACAAGATTAACTCGAAAAAATCAGTAGCCCTCCTCTACACAGATGATAAATGGGCCGAAAAAGAAATCATAGAAACATCACCCTTCACAATAGCCACAAATAGCATGAAATATCTTGGAGTAACTCTAACCAAAGAAGTGGAATACTTGTATGACAAGAACTTTAAATCTTTGAAGAAAGAAATTGAAGAAAACACCAGAAAATGGGAAGATCTCCCATGCTCTTTGGTAGGTAGAATTAGCATAGTAAAAATGGCAGTCTTACCAAAAGCAATCTAAAGGTTCAATGCAATACCCACCAAAATTCCAGCAAAATTCTTCACAGACTTCGACAGAACAATACCCAACTTCATAGGGAACAGCAAAAAACCCAGGATAACCAAAACAATCCTGTATTATAATAATAGAACTTCTGTAGGCATCACAATCTCTGACTTCAAACTCTACTACAGAGCTACAGTACTGAAAACAGCCTGGTATTGGCATAAGGACAGGAACAGTGGAACCGAATAGAAGACCTGGATATAAATCCACACACCTTTGAACACCTGATTTTTGACAAAGAAGCAAAAATATATAAAATGGAAAAAAAGAAAGCATATTCAACAAATTGTGCAGGCATAACTGGATATCAACATGGAGAAGAATGAAAATAGATCCATATCTATTGCCATGCACAAAACTCAAATCCAAATGGATCAAAGACCTCAACATAAAACGAACCACACTGAACCTCATAGAAGAGAAAGTGGGAAGTACACTTGAATGCATTGGTACAGGAGACCACTTCCTAAATATAACCCCAGTAGCACAGACATTGAGAGAAACACGTAATAAATGGGACCTCCTGAAACTGAGAAGCTTCTGTAAAGCAAAGGACATGGTCAACAAGGCAAAACTGCAGCCTACAGAATAATTCGGAAAAGATCTTCACCTATCCCACATTGGACAGAAAGCTGATTTCCAAAATATACAAAGAACTCAATAAATTGGTTATCAAAAGAACGAAGAATCCAATAAAAAAGGGGTACAGACCTAAACTGAGACCTCTCAACAGATAAATCTAAAATGGCTGAAAGACACTAAAGGAAATACTCAACATCCTTAGCCACCAGAGAAATGCCAATCAAAACAACTCTAAGATTCCATCTTACACTTGTAGGAATGGCCAAGATCAAAAACACTGATGACAACTTATGCAGGAGAGGATGTGGGGTAAGGGGAAACACTCCTCCATTGCTGGTGGGAGTGCAAACTAGTACAGCTGCTTTGGATATCAGTATGGAGTTTTCTCATAAAATTATGAAACAGCCTACCTCATGATCCAGCAATACCACGTTTGGGTATATACTCAAATGATGCTCAATCATACCATAAAAACATGTGTGCTTAACTATGTTCATAGAAGCATTCTTTGTCATAGCCAGAACCTGGAAACAACCTAAATCCCCCTCGACCAAAGAATGGATAAGGAAAATCTGGTACATTTACACAACGGAGTACTAAGCAGCAGAAAAAAATAATGACGTCTTGAAATTTGTGGGCAAAAGGATAAATATAGAAAACATCATATTGAGTGAGGTAACCAGACCTCAGACAGACCCAGAAAGACAAATATCATATGTACTCACTCGTAAGTGACTATACATAAAGCAAAGAAAAACCAGCCTACAATTCACAATTCCAGAGAACCTAGACAAAAAAGCAGACCCTAAGAGAGACATACATGGATCTAATCCACATGGGATGTAGTAAAAGACAAGATCTCCTGAGTAAATTGGGAGCATGGGTACCATAGGGGAGGGAAGAAAAAGGGAGGGGAGTGGAGAAAAATATATAGCTCAATAAAAACAATATAAAAGAAGGGAAAGAAAGAAAAAGAAAATTCCATCACAACAAAATAATAGGAATTACAAACATTGTTCAACAAAAACTTTCAATATTAACAGTTTCAACTAGCAGATTGGATTAGAAATGGGATTTATTGTTTTCTTTCTCCTAAGAAACACACTTCACCACCAACAATAGACAGTACCTTAGAGTAAAAAAATGGAAAAACCAATGAAACTAAGAAACAAGCAAGTGTAAATATTTAACTGTCTGATAAAATAGACTCCAAACTAAAACTACTCAGAAAATAATTGGGAAGGACATTTTCTACTCGTTAAAGGAAAAACCACCAAGTGGTTATTATAATTTTAAACATTTACACACCGAACATGGAGGTATCCAATATAATAGAAGAAATACTATTAGACCTAAAACCAGAGATTGTTCCCAAAACAGTGATAGCGAGTAACTTTGATACCCCACTCTTACTAATAGACATGTCACCCAGAGAAAAAGTAACAGAAAAAAAAACCTGTAGTTAATGATATCATAAATCAATGTTCTAACAAATATGTACAGGACATTCCACCCATATACTAGAGATACATATTATATTCATCAGCCCATAAAACATTCCTCCATATTAGCTATATATTAGGACACAAAGCAAGTCTCAGGAAATTTAGGAGAATTGAAATTGCATCCTTCCTTCTTTATGATCATCAATGGATAAAGATGGATATCAGCAGCAATAGTTCAGATAGTACACAGCTCTGTATAAACAAAATTGCACACTTGTCCTAGTTAGCTTCACTATTGTTGTGGTAAAATACTGACCGAAACTAACTTGGAGGTGAAGGTCGATTTGGATTACACAGCTTGATCAGCAGTCCATCACTGAGGGACTTCAAGGTGGGAACCATGAAGGAAATCTCCTTACTGACTTATTTTCCATGATTTGCTTAGCTTGCTTCCCTATATAAGCGAGGGCCACTTGCCCAAGAGTGTCACTTACCACAGTGGGATAGGCCCTCCCACACCAACCACTAATTAAGAAAATGACCCACAGACATTCCTCATGCCCAGGATATGGAGGCACTTTCTAAATTGAGGTTTCCTCTTTTCAGGTGACTAAGTTTGTCTTAAGTTGATGAAAGCTAACCAACACAATACTACTGAATGAAAATTGTGTCAAGTGAGGAAAAAGGAATGCAATTTAAAAATTCCTAGAAATGAGTGAAAATGAAACACAACATACCAAAACTAGGGAACATAACGAATACAGTCCTAAGAAGAACATTTATTAAATTAAGTTTTTGAGAGACTTTCTTATAGGTAACAGTGACTGGCCTAGATCTTACTATGTAAGAGCAGGCTGGCCTCAACCTGCACCTGTTAGGATTAAATATGTGCTCTGCCTTAACCACCTTCTAAGAGAAAAGTTTATAACACTAAGTGCTTATATTAAAATCTCAAGTGATCCCATTTTAATAACTTGGTAATACACTCAGTGGCCTTGGAAAAGCAACAATAATAACACCCTAAAATCATAGACAAAGATAATCAAATCACACCTAAAATTAATGAAATAGAAATAAAAATAGTATAACGTGTCAGTGAAATGAGTTGATTATTTGGAAAGATTATGAGGACTGACAGATCTTTAGCAGAGTTAACCAAATGAAAGAGGAGCCATGTAATTAAATCAAAGACAAAACCAGAAACATTACATCATATGCTGAAGAAATTCAGCAAATCAAAAGGATATATTTTAAAATCTGTGTTTCACTAAATTTGAAAAATATAAATGAAATTTTATATTTCTAGGAATATATGATAAACCAAAATTAAGTCAAGATGAAACAAATAATTTAAATTGACTCATAACAACTGTTGAGATCTCTCAACTAAAAAAAAAAAACAGGGCCAAATAGACTGAACTTGGAATTCTGTCTGCTCTTCAAAGAAGAACTGATGCCAATACTACTCAAATTATTACATAAAATTTAAAAGGAGTGAACATTTCCAAATTCTTCTTCTGAGGCCAGAGTTACCTGATACAACCAGACAAAGATACAATAACAGAAGAAAAAAAATCTTTCTGACAGTCATATACAAAACTTCTCAGTAAAATACTTACAACCAAAGTCAAGACTACATCAAAAGGGGCCACCATGATAAAGTTAGCTTTATCTCAGAGATGAGATAAACTTAATGCAAGACCAGTGAATATGATGGGGGGGTACAAATAAGAAAAGAAGTCAAAATTGCTTTCTTTTCAGATGGTAATGTTCTATACATAAAAGGCCGTAAAGACTCCCTCTGAAATCTACTACAGCTGGTAAACATATTCAGAAAAGCAGAAAGGTGCAAGATGAACACAAGTTCAAGTCTAGCAGCCTTCCTAAATACCAACAACAAACAAAGTAAGTAGAGAAATAAAACCATCCATGATAGCCTTAAAAAAGAGAGGCTGTCTACTCTCCATTTTACAGCCCTATGTCACTTGGCTTCACCAAGTCTTAAGTCTGTTTGATAGGGACTGTCCCTCCTCTTGGCCCATCTCCTCTTTCTGAAACTTGCCTGATTCCAGCCAGCTGGCTACAGGGGACTCTTATACAGAATTGATGGTGCAGATACCCAGATCGGCTACTTAAACTTCCTTTCCCTCAGCCCCTCACCATTGGATTTTCCAAGTTTCATTTCTGCTTACTAGACTAACTCCCCTTGGGACTCACCTGATCCCATCACCAGGGCATTTTTTAGCCACTACAAATGACGCAGAGGCCCATATCCTTGCCTGGTGACTTGGTCCCTCTACCTGCCCTCTATGGACTTGAGACCCAGGAGCATTCTACAATATCACGGGAAACTTGTTCAAAGCTCTGTTAATAGACTGATGAAGGAATGAGAGTGGAGCGGAGAAACTGAAGACCTTTGATAGATGCTACAGTCCCAAATACT
The DNA here is from genome assembly GCA_004026605.1 of Ondatra zibethicus. Classification (NCBI taxonomy): domain Eukaryota; kingdom Metazoa; phylum Chordata; class Mammalia; order Rodentia; family Cricetidae; genus Ondatra; species Ondatra zibethicus. The sequence continues at coordinate 12,490 of PVIU01019854.1, forward strand.
AGGCAAAGGAAAATGAGGTTCCAATCCTGCTATGAATTAGCTTCCTCTGAACATTGTAAACTGCTCTTCTGAGAGAGTAAAGGTGATCTGAACAAAAAAGAAAATAAGTCAACCCACACACTGACTCCAGATGCACAAATATCAATGAAGAAATAAAAAGAAAAAGAACGTGAAATCTAAAGAAAACCAAACAAATGCTGGAATGAACAATTCAATAAGCCACTAAAAAACTCAGTGAGTAGTCTCACCAATATCATATTGAAAACAGAGAGTCATGAGTGATAGGAAAAAGTAGAGGAATTGATTAACTTAGTAAAGGACAATGGGAAATTTTAAAATATATATGAATAGAATATAAGAGAGTTTGGGGACATAATGAAAAGAGCTAGCGTCCAAGTTATGGGCTAGGAAACCACACCAAATGACATAGAGACTATCTTCAGTGAAGTCATTGAAAAGAATTTCTCAAGCTTAGAGAAAGAGATACCCATCCAGATAAAAGATTTATAGAACACCTAATAGATAAGAACAGTTCCTAATAGACAAGTTCATTCCTGGTGGAGGGATACCTTACTCAGCCATGATACGGGGGGAGGGGCTTGGTCCTGCCTCAACTTGATATGCCAGACTTTGTTGATTCCCCATGGGAGACCTTACTCTTTTTGAGGACTGGATTGGGCGTGGTTGAGTTGGGGGAAGCTTTCTAAAAATATGCTTACACACATATGAAAGGAGTTTGAATGGAGTGACCCTATAATGGACAGACAGTGCCTTCCACAAATGCTGTTTACTGTCAAATAAAATGCCCAGTGCCTGATATGGGTTACCCATTTTGAGCTTTTGGTCAGTGGGGTCTCTTAGACCCCCTAAATAATACTATTACTTTCTAGATGTGATAGTAAGACCCTATTATTGAAAATATCACATTCTCAAGTCATGGGGCATGGGGAAATCAAGCTGGTACTGGCCTAAAAGATTCATTTCTACTGCTTAGCTTTCATAATACTGGAAGGTGCTATGTATGCTACTAGGAAGAAAAGTAATCAATCCCTTTACCTGTGAACCTGGTGAGCTACAATGATGAATGGCTTGACAAGACATGCTGGTCAGTGCACTAGTGACACGTAAGTGTTATGGGAGTAACTCCCCACTCCATGTATGTACCACTTGTACCTGGTACTGTGTATTGATCCAAAACCTTATGGCTGACTAGATCATAGGCCCTGGAGGAGAGCTTCTGCATTTAAATGATCTGATGCTGAATTACACGCAATGCCCCTAAAAGAAAACTTAATACTGTTATTCTGCTAAATGGATATAGTAATATATTGCTCCTAAATTCTTATTTTTATAAATATGAATTAATTATCTATAATCCAGCATCATATAAGCTTTATTTTTTATATAGTAGCTGATGATTAAGATTAACACAGGGACCTACAGCTGGTCAAAGTCTAGAGAATAAGAGACTGAAACTCAACTCTAAATGGAACATCTCTATTGCACCCCTTTTTCCTAAGGTGTAGCGATCATTGAGGCAGAGGAGGTAGGAAGCTCATATGAGACAGAGTGAATGTCTGCTCTGAAACAGTATTTGCCAGGCATCTCAGCACATGAATTCACAGTGACTATGACTGTATGCGCATGATCTGCATAAGATCAAGCCGTCCAGAAATCCCAGTAGTAATTGGTAAGAGGCTAGTCCCTATCTGAAGAGCCATTGATACTTGATGGCTGCTGGGGGAGGGAGAATCAGTTTTCTTCACTGATGGGAGCCCTGAGGCACGACCCATGCTCTAGTAGGAAGTCCATATACAAAGCACTAAGTTGACTCACTAGGTTAAAAAAAGAGCACATGAAGATGAAAGGAAAAAGTTGTGGTTGGGAGGAACTGGAGGAGAAGAAAGTGGGTTGTATTTGCTTAAAATGTATTACAGACAAGTGTGAAATTCTCAGACCAAAAAGTAAGATTGAAGAGTAACCCAGGAAGACATCTGACAGCAATCTCTGGCTTCCACGTATATGAGCACACACATGAGCATACATGGTACAGAATTGTCTGTATTATGTCAATCATGATTTAAATAAATGCTGATTGGCCATTAGCCAGGATGTATAGGTGGGACAACCATACAGGAAGTAGAGGCGGAGCAAGGAGAATAGGAGAATGCTGGGAAGCAGGAAGCTCCCTTGGCATTCCTGCCTGGATCACCGAAGAAGCAGGATGTGACCTGCCCCACTGAGAAAGGTACTGAGCCATGTGGCTAACATAGATAAGGATAATGGGTTAATATAAGCTACAAGAGGTAATAAGAAGCCCGAGCTAATGGGCCAATCAGTTTATAACCTATGTAGACTCTCTGTGTGATTTTTCTCTGGGAGTAAATGGCTGGGGGACCGGGTGGGACAAAAACCCTAACAAGCAGCCTGGCCCTCATGTTACACATACACCTTTCTCCTTCCCCCCATAAATTCACAGACCCACTTGAACATACCCGCGCGAGAGAGAGGGAGCAGGGAACTGATTCAGCTGCTTTGGAATAATGCCAACTTCAAATTCTGATGAAACATGTCACCATGATTTTAGATTGGTGTATCTATCTATCTGGTTGGTCTGTGTGGTATCCGAAGAAATGTATTTGATTTTTGTGTCAGCTTCCTGTCACATAAATACTAAAATATTTGGGTCTTCTTAAGTAATAGAAGTATCTTGTTATTCATCCTGAGCCCCTTTGAGGTCTGAGAAGTTGTTCTTGTGATGCCTTTGGGTGTGATCCTCAGATAACTTTTAGATAGGAGCAGTTCCAGAGAACCCATGTGTTTGGAGAAAGAGAACATTGTAGTTTCTAGACCCAATACCATTCTCTAGGAAAGAGGGAAATGGACTCTTTGGAAACCTTTCTACAAGAATGTCTAGTGATCTTCTAGGTTGATGAACATAACCATGCACTGGGAGGATGGCACACACCAAATCCATTGAGACAAAACGTCTTTGCTTAGAACTTTCCATCTGGCTATTCATCTGTGCCTTTACATCAAGCCAGTGACATATCCCGGAAAGGCTACTGAATGTGAGAAGGGCAGTTGTTGACAACCCAAACTGTCCTGGTTGGTTAGAAGTACAAATTTCCACTCCAGAATGACAGTTGCCACTTAAGTGGGCACAATTTAGTGGTGTGAGTCTTGAATTTAGGAACTTTGATTCTGTCTCAGCTAGAAGGTGTCAGAGTTGTCAGTTGGAGGATTACTTAGTGTATATGGGATAGAACCCATGCCTTTGCTAAAAAAAAATGGTTTATGCTATTAGAGTACAGGAGAAAACAATGTGCCTTCCTGACAGGCTGCAGATACCAGGTAGCTTAGACAACAATTATTTTCTCCTCATTCTCAGAGAAGTGTGCCTGAGGAGAGAAGATACTGCCTGAATGAGCAGCACAATTTCATGGATTGGGGTCCTAGACAGAATAAAAGGAGAAAGCATTAAGTACTAGCATTAATAACTGCTTCCTGACTGTGGCTGCAGTGTGTGACAAGCTGTCTCACTCTCCTCCTGTAATGCTTTCCCCACCATGATGGACAGATCTTCAAACTGTGAGCCAGAATAGATGCTTTTTTCCTTCTGCTGTGTTTGTTAAATATTTTTTTTAGCCACAAGAAAAGTAACTAATGCAAGTCCCTATTTCCAAACACAATTCCAACAGACACTAGAGATGGCACTTATCAATGGACACAAAACAACCCATAAAAATAAGCTATGAGAATTATAACGCACTAAATGTGTGTGTGTTTGTACTCATTTATTAGGGATATCAAAATTAGATAGTCGTTTTGTATCAAAGTTTGTAGATGACTTAGAGCCAGCATGGATTTCATTTTAGCCTTTCCAAGATGTCCTGTCACTTAACTGTATCCTACTTACTCTCTTGAATTGGGACTCTCTCCTCTCCCATTGTTTATAACTTCACACTGCCCAGAGAAGTGAGTCTTGTACATAAACATCATATATCATATGTGTCAGAATGAATAGAAGCCTAAGAATTATTGATTTAGGGTACCACAAGGGCTGAGGGGGTTGGAAGCAGGTGGCAATCCAGGATAGCACAGAGGCACATGAACAAGTGTCTGTTTTTGCCTAAGCTGAGTAAGCCACTTGGAAACTGTTGAGTTTGGGCAATGCATTTCTCACAGAATGCTAGCTGCCATTATTATCTTTGTCAATGTTTTGTTGGTTAAGGAAATAACAAGGAAGCAAATGCTGAAATTGGACACAGGATTGGTCAGTGTACTGTGCGTATTGGCAGGTGCACTGCTGAGACTTTCCAAGGGCTTTTTTCCATAGGCTCACTTGCCAACAAAACCTCTGCATAGGATGTGTCCTGAGGGAATGTTTCCAGATCCTCAGAGAGCAGTCCATAGATCTAGTGCATGAGAACCTGATTCCACCCTTTAAGACAGTTGTTTTGAATTAGACCTAAGCTAACATGCCAACAAGATACTAATAACCATGATTTCTCTGTATTTCTGTTGCTATTTTATTTCCAGAAACTGAATCCAAATCTTTTTAGTTGTTTAGTTTTCCACTGCAATTTACTGATCTTGTCTGCTGGCCAAATTGCTTTTTTGGTTAGGTTACAGTGACTAACTTCCTAGCTCTCAAGAGCACTGCTCTTATTGCAGAAACCTAAAGAATAAGGGCTTCGGTTCCTGTTGGTAAATATAAGGCAGGAAACTTGAGCTTTCCTGAGTGACACTGGTTTCATGAGTGTCAGGCACTGTTGTGCTCACTGAGGTCATGTATGTATTTATTAATTCAAGGAGTAGTCATAGCCTGGCTTTACAACCAACCCTTTGTCATCCTCTGTCTTTGCTACCACTCATTTCTGTAAGTGGCATCAGCCATAGTGATTTTTAAATTCTTTATAGTGGAAGATTTGTTTTATTGTTATTTTTGACCCATTTCTGAATAATATTCTCATAAACTACAATATAAATGAATTGCAAAAGAAATGGAGTAAGGGATACAAATGATATACCCCAACTTTTCATTATTAGATTCAACAGACATAAAATTACATTTGAATATGTATAATAAGAACAAATACAACATAATTGCACTGAAAGTTTCTGAACACTCTCAGTATTCATCTTAATTGTAGCTTGGAAGCAGCCAGTTCTTGGATCATGGTCTGTATAGCTCTGAGGCTGAGATCTTTCTATGGACTTCCCATTCTAGGAAAACGTATTTGTGATACAACCAAAATCCATACTGCCAATTTAGGCAAATTTGGTTTTTTTTTTCTAGGTGGTCTTTGGTTGAAATTAGGGAAAAAGTTAGGAAGCTGCTCAGTTGTTAATCAAGTCCTGGCTATTTGTTGCTGTTTGTTGCATTGACTGTGCTTGGCTTCCATGACTGATTGCTATCAAGAGTAGGTTGGCCTCCAGCTCTGTTTTCTGCAACACAGTATTATGGTACGTATGGTACATATGCTCTGTCCAGTTTTTCATATTTAGCATCTCAGCAGGAATTAGAGTGGGGACCAATAAAGGCCATAGATTTGAGCTGCAGTAGTCCCAAAAATAAAAATAAAATAAAATCTCATATAGAGGTTGTATAAATGAACAAATGAGGTCGTATGTAGAAGGAGTCCAGAAGCAGCTTCTGTAACACTGTCGGCAAGAAGAGGCTATGGAGGTGAATGACTCTAAGAAGCATCTTTTTCTAAAAACACAATCTAGACAGAGAGTGCAGATCTGTAAGTGGATGGCGGTGGGGTTAGGGCAGTGATCATCAGGTCCTGGCCTGTGTTCTGATAGAAAACTGAGGCAGAAAGTGCAGGGAAGGCAGCCAGGCTGAAGTGATGAATGGCATGGAAGTGCATCCTTTTGGGCAAGGCTTGTCTTTGATGTTGGTACTTCTTTTATAAGACAAAGGGTTTCATGATGTCAGTCAAAGTTCTGTCTTTCCTTCCCTATGGGGAAAAGCCCTCATTGTCTATTGGGTTATAATATGAAAACTGGAATTATTGCAGGATGGACTCTGTAAGCCCTGACGGACACTTTCTGGGGATGGGGAAAACATCACCAGGTCCCTGCCTGGGAGAGGAATACATCTCATCTGCTTACAATGCTGTGAGTCAAGAAGGGAACAAGATGCCAAGGAAAGTGATGGGAATGTGCTACTTCCATAAAGAAGTAGAGGGGCCAGCAAAGGTTTCAAGGCATCTCAGATTAACCCTTTTCATAAAAAAAAGGGAGATAATTACTATACCTTCACAGCCAACATAGACCTAGGACAGAATATCCAACATGCTGGAGAAACAAAACTCCTTGTAAAGACCCCAAACACAGCACAATCATGAAAATTAATTTTTATCTATCTAAAAAAGCTTTGAAAATAACCAAACATAGTACTTTAATAAAGAATAACAATGCTACACAAAGAGAAATACAGCATTTTAAAAATTACTTTTATACTTTATGTACCTTAGCCTTAGCTTTAATTTGGTATTGCTTAATTAGAATCAATACTAAAGAACAGAGGTTGTAGACTCCCATTTACCTCGATGTAAAAATAGCCAGCCTCAGGAAACCTTCGGTGTCCCTTCCTGATAATGAGAAGAATAATAGGAAACCACGAAAGCCAGAAGAGCTTGGATAGATGTTCTGAAGTCACTAAGAGACCATGGATGCAAGCCCAGACTACTATACCCAGCAAAGCTGTCTTTCACCATCGATGGAGAAAACAAAATATTCCAGGATAAAAACAAATTTAAGCAATATGTAGCCACAAACCCAGCCTTACAGAAACTACTAGAAGGAAAACCACAACAAAAGGAAGCAAACAACACCCATAATAACACAGACATCTAACAACCCTCTACCAGCACAACTCAAAGAAGGGAAACACACAAAGTCTACCTCCAAAAAAAAAAAAACCAAAAAAACAAAACAAAAAAAAAACCCAAAACTGGAGTTAACAACCACTGGTCATTAATATCACTTAATATCAATGGACTCAATTCACCTATAAAAAGGTACAGGTTAAGAGAATGGATACGAAAACAGGATCCAACATTCTGCTCTTTACAAGAAACACACCTCAACCACAAACACAGACATTATCTCAGAGTAAAGGGTTGGGAAAAGGTTTTTCAATCAAACGGCCCTAAGAAACAAGCAGGTGTGGCTATACTAATATCTAACAAAATCGACTTCAAACTAAAATCAATCAGAAGAGATAGAGATGGACACTTTATACTCATAACAGGAATAATCCATCAGGATGAAGTCTCAATCCTGAATATATATGCCCCTAATATAAAAGTACCCATATATGTAAAAGAAACATTACTAGAACTCAAAGCACGCATCAAACCCCACACACTAGTAGGCGATTTCAACACTCCTCTCTCACCAATGGACAGGTCAACCAGACAGAAACTTAACAGAGAAATACGAGATCTAACAGATGTAATGAATCAAATGGATTTAATAAACATCTTTAGAACACTCCACCCAAACAGGAAAGAATATACCTTCTTCTCAGCATCTCATGTAACCTTCTCGAAAATTGATCACATACTCAGTAACAAACCAAACATCTACAGATACAAAAAAAACTGGAGTAACCACCTGTGTCTTATCAGATCACCATGGAGTAAAGTTAGAATTTAACAACAATTCCACCCCCAGAAAGCCTACAAACTCATGGAAACTGAACAGTCAACTACTGAACCACTCCTGGGTCAAGGAAGAAATAAAGAAAGAAATTGAAGTCTATGTTGAATTCAACGAAAATAAAGACACAACATACTCAAACCTATGGGAAACTATGAAAGCAGTGCTAAGAGGAAAGTTCATAGCAGTTAGTGTCCACATAAAGAAAACAGAGAAAGCACACATTAGTGACTTAACAGCACACCTGAAAGCTCTAGAAAAAAAAAGAAGTAGACTCACTCAGGAGGAGAAGAAGACTGGAAATAATCAAACTGAGGGCTGAAATCAACAAAATAGAGACACAGAAAACAATCCAAAGAATCAATGAAACAAAGAACTGGTTCCTTGAGAAAATCAACAAGATCGACAAACTGCTATCCAAACTAATCAAAAGGCAGAGAGAGAACACTCAAATTAACAAGATCAGAAATGAAAAGGGGGACATAACAACAGACACTGAGGAAATTCAAAGAATCATTAGGTCTTACTATGAAAGCCTGTATGCCACAGAATTGGAAAATGTAAAAGAAATGGACAGTTTTTTAGATAAATACCATATACCAAAATTAAATCAAGACCAGGTGAACAATTTAAATAGACCTATAAGTCGCGAGGAAATAGAAGCTGTCATCAAAAACCTCCCAACCAAAAAAAGCCCAGGACCAGATGGTTTTAATGCAGAATTTTACCAGAACTTCCAAGAAAAGCTAATACCTATACTCCTTAATATGTTCCACATAATAGAAACAGAAGAGTCATTGCCAAACACTTTTTATGAAGCTACCCTGATACCAAAACCACACAAAGACGCAACCAAGAAAGAGAATTACAGACCAATCTCACTCATGAGCATCGATGCAAAAATTCTCAATAAAATACTGGCAAACCGAATCCAAGAACACATCAAAAAATCATCCATTATGATCAAGTAGGCTTCATCCCACAGATATACGGCTGGTTCAACATACAAAAATCTATCAATGTAATCCATCATATAAAAAAACTGAAAGAAAAAAACCATATGATCATTTCATTAGATGCTGAAAAAGCATTTGACAAAATTCAACATCTCTTTATGATAAAGGTCTTGGAGAGATTAGGGATACAAGGATCATATCTAAATATAATAAAAGCAATATACAGCAAGCCGACAGCTAACATCAAATTAAATGGAGAGAAACTCAAAGCGATTGCACTAAAATCAGGAACAAGACAAGGCTGTCCACTCTCTCCATATCTCTTCAGTATAGTGCTTGAAGTTCTAGCGATAGCTATAAGACAACATAAGGAGATCATGGGGCTTTGAATTGGAAACGAAGAAGTCAAACGTTCGTTATTTTCAGATGATATGATAGTGTACATAAGTGACCCCAAAAACTCTACCAAAGAACTTCTACAGCTGATAAATACCTTCAGTAATGTGGCAGGATACAAGATCCACTCAAAATATCAGTAGCCCTCCTATACACAAAGGATAAAGAAACAGAGAGGGAAATCAGAGAAACATCACCTTTCACAATAGCCACAAATAGCATAAAGTATCTTGGGTAACACCAACAAAGGAAGTGAAAGATCTATTTGACAAGAACTTTAAGACTTTGAAGAAAGAAATTGAAAAGGATACCAGAAAATGGAAGGAGCTCCCATGCTCCTGGTTTGGTAGGATCAATATAGTAAAAATGGCAAATCTAACAAAGGAATCTATAGATTCAATGCAATCCCCATTAAAATCCCAACAAAATTCTTCATAGACCTTGAGAGAACAATAGCTAAGTTTATATGGAAAAACAAAAAGCCCAGGATAGCCAAAACAATCCTATACAATAAAGGAACTTCTGGAGGCATTACCATCCCTGACTTCAAACTCTATTACAGAGCTACAGTAATGAAAACAGCTTGGTATTGGCATAAAAACAGAGACGTTGACCAATGGAATCAAATTGAAGACCCAGATATTAATCCACAAACCTATGGACACCTCATATTTGACAAAGAAGCTAAAATTATACAATGGAAGAAAGAAAGCATCTTTAACAAATGGTGCTGGCATAACTGGATGTCAACCTGTAGGAGAATGAAAATAGATCCATATCTATCACCATGCACAAAACTCAAGTCCAAATGGATTAAAGACCTCAATGTAAATCCGACCACACTGAACCTGAGAGAAGAGAAAGTGGGAAGTAGCCTGCAATACATGGGCACAGGAGACTACTTCCTATGTAAAACCCCAGTGGCACAGACAGTAAGAGCAAAAATGAATAAATGGGACCTTCTGAAACTGAGAAGCTTCTGTAAAGCAAAGGACACAGTCATTAAGACAAAAAGGCATCCTACTGAATGGGCGAAGATCTTCACTAACCCCACATCGGACAAAGGTCTGATCTCCAAAATATACAAAGAACTCAAGAAACTAGACATTAAAATTCTAAATAACCCAAAAGAAAATGGGGTAATGATCTGAACAGAGAATTCTCAACAGAAGAAGTTCTAATGGCCAAAAGATACTTAAGGTCATGTTCAACTTCCTTAGCGATCAGGGAAATGCAAATCAAAACAACTTTGAGATACCATCTTATACCTGTCAGAATGGCTAAAATCAAAAACACCAAGGATAGCCTATGCTGGAGCGGATGTGGAGTAAGGGGAACACTCATCCATTGCTGGTGGGAATGCAAACTTGTGCAACCACTTTGGAAATCAGTGTGGCGGTTTCTCAGGAAATTGGGAATCAACCTACCTCATGATCCAGCAATGCCACTCTTGGGAATATACCCAAGAGATGCCCAATCATACTACAAAAGCATTTGTGCAACTATATTCCTAGCAGCATTCTTTATAATAGCCAGAACCTGTAAACAACCTAGGTGCCCCTCAATGGAAGAATGGATCAAGAAAGTGTGGAATATATACACATTAGAACACTACTCAGTAGTAAAAAAAAAAAAACAAAACAATGACATGTTGAATTTTGCATGCAAATGGATCATAATAGAAAACACTATCCTTAGTGAGATAACCCAAACCCAAAAAGATGATTATGGTATGTACTCACTCATTAGTGGACACTAGCCATCAACAAAGGAGATTAAGCCTATAGTTCACAAGCCTAGAGAAGCCAAATAGTAAGATGAACCCAAAGAAAAACATATATAGATCCTCCTGGAAATTGGAAGCAAACAAGATTGCCGGGCAAAAGTTGGGAGGACAGGCATGGGGGGAGGGTTGGGGGTGAGGAAAGTGGAGAGGGGGAAGGAGAAGGGAGAAGGGAAGGACCTGGGAGAGCTTGGGGGAGTGGGGGGAGTGGAGATGGAGGAAAGGTGGATATTTGAAAAGGGAATAAGATATCTACATTAAGGGAGTCATTTTAGGATTGGCAAGAGACTTGGCCCTAGAGAAGATCCCAGGTGTCCACGGGAATGTCCCCAGCTAGGTACTTGGGCATCAGAGGAGAGGGTGCCTGAACTAGCCTTGTGCCATAGTCACATTGATGAATATCTTGATTATCACCATAGAAATTTTGTCCAATGGATGGAGATAGAGACAGAGACCCACATCCACATCAGAGCAATGGACTGAGCTCCCAAGGTCCAGTCGAAGAGCAGAAGGTGGGAGAAGATGAGCAAGGAAGTTAGGACCATGAGGGACTGGTCCACCCACTGAGACAGTGTGCCTGATCTAATGGGAGCTCACCAAATCCAGCTGGACGGGGACTGAACGAGCATGTGATCAAACCAGACTCTCTGAATGTGGCTACCAATGGGGGCAGACTGAGAAGCCAATGATAATGGCACTGGGACCTATCTCTTCTGCATGTATTGGTTTTTTGGGACCCTAGTCTATATGGATGCACATCTTTCTAGGCTGGGATGGAGGGGCCTTGGACTTCCCACAGGGTAGGGTACCCTGCCCTCTCTTAAGGATGCAGTTGGAGGAAGGAGGGGTAGTATGGGAGCGGGAATGTACTGGGAGAAGGGGAGGAAGTGTAAATTTTTGAATAAAAAAAAAAGAACAGAGATTATAGACTCCCATTTACCTGGATGTCAAAATTGCCAGCCTCAAGAAACCTTCAGTGTCTCTTCCTGATAATGAGAAGAATAATAGGATTTAGTGCTTAGGGCTCTTGTGAGGGTCACATGAGGTAATATGCATTGTGTTCCTTACATGCCCAGCACATTTTAGCTTTTATTATTATTGAGGATAAACCACAATGTGAGGTTTATACCCTGTAGGACATTTGATGGCTTTTGAAGACCAAGTCTTGATCTTGCTAATATCTCTTTGACCACTTATAAAAGAGGTGTGTCTAAATCTGAGTGTCATCATTATGAAAACATGGCTCACAGTGGATCATGTGGGTGGTAGCCAGACACTGCGTCTTTGTTTGGTCATTTAGTGATGTAACCCTTGAAAAATCCTCTCTCAGATAATTCTGTTGGGAACAGTTTCCAAGCCATTAAGATGTTATTCTTGCAAGTCCTCCTGCGTGGGCCACAGGAGTGGAGACAAAATGCAATGTCATTTGGGCTTTGCCTAAAATTAATTGAACCCTCTCTAGTGTGTGAAATTGCTAATAAATTTTCTGAAATCAGAGCTATGGCTGACTGATGTTAATGTCAAGGGTGCAGGTATAGGAAGAGCTCATTAGCACAATCTTCATGGATTTGGAAGTACAAATAATTTCAACAGCAGTCTGGAAGAGATTACTGATTCAGGGACCAGTACTGGAGAAGGAGTTCCCTAAGAAACTGGTACCTATTGATAGAGATATTTCATAAGATACATTTACCTTGGAGCACGAAGCATTTGCAGGATATCCATTTACATGGAGGTACCTGCTAATTACTTACAAATAATCCTTATCTGTTTTTCAAAGCAATTTCTCTGGGAGAAATCCTGAATGGATTATAAAAGGTTATTCTATGCATAAGATGGAGTTTTCCAGCCAGAAGAATAAATTAAACCAACTTTCTAATTCGTTTTTCAGTAGGAGTTAGGGAAGTGGGGACCTGCCTGCCAGCATTGCTGCAGTGCTGACACACAGAAGCCTGGAGCAGGAAGGGAATAGAAGCTTCTCTTCTGACCCTGATAAGTGTATTGGAAGAGGGTTCACAGACGACTGTGAACAAAGGACCCTGACATCATCCAGGAGCATGAGGGTCCTGGTCCTTGCATCACTGATTATCTCTGGCCCCATGTTAAACTCACTTCTAATTTTAAGTCCTGGAAGATCATACTAATGAGCTATTTTTCTGTCTGCATCCTACTAAGAGAGGGCATTTATGAACCACAGTCTAAATGACCAATTTGTCACACTGAGTTTATTTTGGCTCATGATTTAGGGATAGATATAGTCATCATAGAGAGGCATCTGAAGACATTCTTTCAAAAAGCCCAGCTCCACATTTGTTATATACCAACTCTATTATTGATGTGTTGCAGCTACAAATTCACAGTCGAGTATAATTATATTTTCTCAGAGCTTCAATTTTATTGGTGGCAGATAATTTATAAGACCTACTTTCTGTTAATAGAAATGAAACCTGGGTTTGATCCCCAATACTACATAAACTGAGCATGGTGTTACATGCCTGTCATCCCAGTACTTAGGGGCTAGAGGTAGAGGGATTAGAAGTTCAAGATCCTCTTTAGCTACATAATAAGTTCAAGGCCAGTTTGGGATACAAGAGACCAAACAACAACAACAAAATAAGAATACACACAAATAGAGACACATGCACACAGTGTTTGTAGAATAGTGTTACTAGTGCATAGAATCCTAGTTTGACTTGTGGGGATGAATATCATTTGGCTACTTATATTATTCAGCACTGGCTTTGAAGTATATCAGCCAGTCTATAATAGCCCAGATAAGAAAGTAGAAGAACAAGAGAGTCAGCTGAGCACTATTTGTTTAGAGTGCTCGTCTTCCTCCAGGGATTTGGTTATATGAATTCAAACCTTCAAAAGGAATATTCTGTATGTTGATCCAAAGCTACAACAGTGAACACTGACACTGAAAACAGCAGAAGAGGATGGAAGCAGTCTGTCCACTGCTAATTATAAAAATGTTTGCATAAAATCATCTAAATCCTCCACTTTTCTCTAAGCAAGAATGCCAGGAGTATACAACGGCAGTCAAGAATAGACTGAAAACCCTTTGAGACCTACTTGTGTAGATCTTGGAACTCACAATGGAAAGGTTGTCAAGGGAATACCTGCTAATTTTATTGAAATAATACCTTTTCCTAACCAAAAGTGTGAGTGATTTTGCTCAGCTGGCTCAGAGCTGCCTTTCTAGCACCAGTGACAGAACTCAGTGTGGTGGTAGCTGAGTTACTTAACTTATTGCTACAACAAAAACTTCCCATAAAAACATCTCAAGAAGGAATGGCTGTTTAGCTTCACAGTCCCACAGTCTAGTTCAGTATGGCAGGGGAGTCATGGGAGCAGGAGTTGGCCAGTCATAGTGTGTCTACAATTAAGAAGCATAGAGAGATGAACGGGAGTGTTCAGCCACCTTTTTCCTTTTTATGAAGCCCAGACCACCAGTCCAGGGAATGGTGCTGCCCATATTTAGGGTGGGGCTGTCCATCTCATTTAACGTACTCTAGATAATTTCTCATAGGCATTTCCCAGAGGCTTGTCTTTTAGGTTATTCCAGGTCTTGTCGATTTGACCATTGATATTAAGTATCACATGGATTTTCACAAAAACCGCAGGACCAAAGGTGTTGTTGAAATTGGAGTGAAGATGGTAAACTGTCTTCTTCCGTGTTCTTGGGAAATGGGGAGATCCTTAAACACTGAGATGTAGTTCAGACAGCCTATTGGTCTTCAAAAAATTGAATTGATTCCTTATTTGGCTTCAAGAGGACTCCACATGGGAATATGATCTCAAAGGGAGTCTTACTGCTTTAGGATATCACAGGAAGACTGGGTTATTAGATTTTGTGCTTCTTTTTAAAAATGTTAACTGGACAAGATGTAGAATCACCTTGGAGACAAATCTTGGGATATCTCTGAAGGATTTTTAGAAATTAAGCTAATTGAGATGGAACAACCCATCATAATTGCTGAGCTCAAAAAATGAAAGAGCAGACTGAGCAGTCATTGCTCTTTTCTTCTTGACTTTTTGTGGACACAATGCAATCAGGAACCTCAAGCCCCTGCTTATGTGACATCTTCCACAATGATAAATTGCACCCTTGAACTATGAGCCCAAATCAACCCCTTCTTCTCTAATTGTTTTTGTCACAGCAATGAGAGAGGTAGCAAATATAGAGAATTGATAGCTAGGAATGTGATTGTTTCTGACTATGGGGTTTCTAGCCTTCAGAATTGTTTTGTAGGAAGAAGGTAGAAGAGTTTGCAACAAGGGTACAAAAGCCCTAGAATGCTACAAGTAGAGTTAAAGGGGTCTCTCTGGTTGGAGTGTGGAAGGATAACAGTGTTGAGATTGATATGTAGGCAGTGGAGAACTGGCTCCTGATGTTTTAGTGGGGGAAGGACTCTATTAGAAATTGGGGTAAGGTCTAAGTACGTAATACCCTGGCAGAGAATCTGGGTACACTCTGCATATGTTCTGAGAGTTTGAATAAGGTTGAATTTAAGGCTTAATCTTGTAAAAATGAAATTCATTTGGAAGGAGAGTCTAAACTGAGAGTGCCACAGAAAGAGTTCCCTGACTCTCAGAAGTAATTTCACAAGAAAGTATTAACCCAGGCTCTAACTGTGCCCCAAAGATTCCAAGTTTCATCTAGAGCTGGCAGCAGAATTTGGTAGCATTGATCACGTGGTACTGGTTTTGCAGGCTTGAAGTTGTTTTGAGTTAGGACCGTCCTAAGTACCCCAAACTTCCAGTCTCATCTCTTGACTATGAGAGGTACGAGACTTTATCCACGCCATGACTATAAGAAGAAACTGGAAAGAAGAATTAGAAAGTTTGAATCATATGGGCTGGGGATCCATCTCATTTGGTAAGGTGCTTTCCTGGCACCCACATAACCCTGGTTTGATCCCCAGGACTTCATAAACCAGGTATGGTGCTGTACACCTCTAATCTCAGTACTCAGGAGGTAGCAGCACAAGGTTCAGGATATCAGTGTCATCTTTGGCCAAATAGTAAGATAGAAACCATGGGATGCAGAAGATCCTAACTGGGTACAAACTAAACAAAATGCATAATTATTAAGCTGGTGAATACACGCTCCTTTCTAAGCAACTAATCCCAAAAGAAAAGAGATTATTCAGTACTACACACCAAATATTTTCTTCATTTTTTTCTTTTTGATTTTTTGAAACAAGGTGGGTTTTTTTGTTTGTTTGTTTGTTTTTGTAGCCCTAGTAGTCCTGGAACTCGCTCTGTAGACCAGGCAGGCCTTGAACTCACTGAGATCCACCTGCCTCTGTCTTCTGAAGTGCTGTGATTAGATGCATATGCCACCACCACATGACTCCAAATTATTCCAAATAAAATAAGATTTGATGTATATTTCCTTGCTCCACCCAGACTCTTCCCGACACCCTTAGGGATTCTGACTGACCCAGACTGATGTTAGTGATCTTCAGCCTAGTTCTGATATCCCTTCAACCATCTCCAGGCTACTGTTGGGATCTGAGGGACACTGACTGACCAGTGTGAGATCAGAAACCTACAAACAAGACCCTGTGTCCAACTACATAATCCTGCTGAAACCCAAAGGGTCGCTGATGGCCAGTGGGAATTCAGGGACCCATGAACTGTGACCTTTCCTATCACACATGTCCATATGCCTGCTGAATTCACAAGGACTCTGATTGACCCTGTGTAAGATCCAATGAGGTCAGTGACTTACACCTCTATTCCTTCTCCCAGCTCCAGCCTCATGACAGGACATCCTGGTACTCTGCATAGTCTTATGTGAGGTCACATATACTTAACCTCAGACCTCAGACCTCAGCCTATTGACACTGTGAACCCTGTCTCTAGAGATCAGTAACTTTGCAATCTGATCCCAACATCAGCATATCCTGTGGACCCCTTTTGAGAGATCAGAGAATGTGGGGATGGCCTCAGTTACTCATCTATGAATCAGCAGTGAGTATTTCCACAACTTAACTCCAAGCATCTTCCAGCCTAATCATGACCAAGTAAACTGAGGGAATACAAGATACCAATCCAATTGGTGTACTAGGAAAGTTCAGCCAGTGAACTAACTCCTGATGTACAAACCCCAACACAGTAACACTGCTAACAGCTGTCTAACCAGCAGCCGTGCCATTGCCAGAGAGGCTTTCTCTGTCAGCTGATGAGTGTGGAAGCAGAGATCCACACAAAACATTAGGCAGAAGAGAGCCCAAATGGAGACCTCCATAGAATCCCTCCCCTCAGAGCTTGGGGAATACCATAGAAGAGGGAAAGGAACAATTATAGGAGCCAGAGGGGCCAAGGACACCAGGAAAAAATGGCCAACAGAATCAATTAAACCAGGCCAGTAGGGGCTCACAGAGACTGAAGCAGCTATCACAGAGCTTAAATGGATCTGTGCTAGGTCCTCTGCAAATACGTTATGGTTGGTAGCTTGGTATTTTTGTGGGACCCCTCACAGTGGGAATAGGGGCTGTCTCTGACTGAGACTCTTGCCTGCTCTTAGGACCCTTTTTCTCCTACTGGGTTGCTTCACCCAGCCCTGATATGAGGGTTTGTGCCTAATCTTACTGTAACTTGTTATGCCATGTTCAGTTGATGTCCCTGGGTGTCCTATTCTTTTCTGGAGGGAAATGGAGGAGAGAAGAGATTTGGGGGAGAGGAGAGAGGGGACGTTGGGAAGAGTGGAAGGAGGGGAAACTGTGGTCGGGATGTTGTTTAAGAGAAGAATATAAAACAAAACAAAATGAAACAAATCAAAAATAAAACAAACCAATAACACAACTAATAGAAAAATGAAATCAGTGTTTCCTCCAAAAATCTTTTGACTTCATGGTGATGATCTTTGAGGAAAGACACTTAGATAGAATTTTATATGAATAATTTAGAAAAATAATTATAAATATGTTCACGGGATTCAAAGAGGACATGAATAAACACCAGAATGAATTTAAATAGGTCGAGTGTATGCTCCTGAACAAATTCCAATTGAACATAAGCAAAGAACTAAATGAAATTATAAAATCAATTCAGGACACAAAAATAGAATTTAATAAAGAAGTAGAAATATTAAGGTAAACTAAAATGAAATGAAGCTGGAAATAAAACATCTAATAATGCAATTAAAATCCTTAGTGGAAAGCTTGCCAGTAGGACAGATCATGTGGAAGATGGAGCACCAGGGTCCGAGGATGAGGTAAAGGAACTGGAGCATTTAAGTGAAGAAAAATGACACATAAAAAATGTCAATGGAACATACAAAAATTTTGGGATATCATGAAAAGACAAAACCTTTGAATTGTGGACACAGAAGAAGAAGCAAAAGGGAGGAATCACAGACCAAAGGCACAGACAACATTTTCAATAAAATCATAAAAGAAGAATTTGCAACTGTAGGAAAAGAGATGCTCATCCAGGAATAAGAGTTATATAAAACATCAAAATGATATGAGTAGAAAACAAAAGTTACCCACACCAGATTATAGTCAAAACATTGAATAAACAGATCAAAGAATGTATATTCTAAGATGCAAAGGAAAAGGGCAGGGTCACACACAAAGGAAGTCTCGTGAGATTAACAACTGATTTCCTACCCCTTTTCAGCATGATTCCCTGAATTTGGCCTAATGTTTGGCTGTGGTTCTTTGCATCTGTTTCCGTCAGTTACTGGGTGAAAGCTCTCTGATGACAATTAGGGTAGTACCATTCTATGAGTATAACAGAATGTTGTTAGGAATCTTTGTATTGACATTTTTCCCTCCAATCATGTTTGATTCTATCATAGATCAGAAAAATAACTTGATGATGCCCCTTAAGTCCTTAAAAACAAGAAGAAAAAATAACAACCCCAAAGGCATTGCCATAAAGAATATTCAAGATCAGGGCATGAATCAGTGACATAAAAAGAAAGAAAATAATAAACACAATCAATGAAATGAAGAGTTGGCTCTTTGAAAAGATAAATACGAATGATAAGTGCTTAGCCAAATTAACAAGAGATAAAAGACCCAAATCAGTGAGATCAGAGATGACAAGAGAAACAACACACCAATAAAATTCACAAAATCATAAGGACATACCTTAAAACCTATATTCTACCAAATTGCAAAATTTTAGAAAAATGAATTTCTAAAGGCATACAACATATCAAAGTTAAGACAAGATGTTCTCCTGGTGTCTTCTGTCCCCTCTGGTTTTTACTTTCCACCTTCTCTGAGCTCTGAGAGAGAATTGATGTAGACATTGCATTTAGAGCTGTGTGTTCCAAGGTCTCTCTCTCTCTCTCTCTCTCTCTCTCATGTATTACTGTGGGTCTCCATGTTTGTTCCCATGTGTTAAGGAGGAAGCATCTCTGATGATGACTGAATAAATTACTAATCTAGACGTACAGCACACAATCATTAGGAGTCATTTTATCACTCCTTTTTTTAAAAAAAAATCAGTAGTATTTGGTTTTACCCTAGGTCTCTGGGCTATCCAGTCTCTGGTTCTTGGTCAGCTGAGCAGTGTTGGGCATGAGTTGTGGAGTGGACCTTAAATCAAATCAGACATTGGTTGGCACTCCCACAAGTTGGTGCCACCGTGGCCCTAGCATATTTTGCCATCAGGACAACACTGTAGATCAAAGGTTTTGTGACTGGATTGGTGTTTATATTTCTATTTTGGTAGCCTTCAAAATACCTTTCTGTACCACAGACACTAGAACATAGGGGTAGTGTCTCCATGTAGGCACCAGCTCAATCTCTCCATGTTCAAAGAATTGTGTAGGTGCTGTCTTCAGCAATGGGTCCTTGCTATCAGTTTGAAGAGGGCAACCCATTGTCTTGGCAACAGCCTCAGTGGTTTGAGGGATTTCCATGGAACACTTTTGGCCAACAGCTCAATTGAATGCAATCTAGTCCCAGTACTGGAAGCCTCCTTTGGTGACAAGAGATGGCCACTTGGGACTCTATCTATCTCTCTTGTTATTTGGAGACTTCATTAGGGTCATGTTAATATAGGGAGTTTCCCCAGCACAACGTTTCCATACCACCCCTCAATTCCCCCTCAGTTCTAGCTATCTCTTCCTGCATTCCCTCCCTCAACCCCATTTCCTCTTCCCCTTCCTACCTATGCTCATGTTCCTGGCTACCCCACCCCCAGTCCACCAATAAAACAATTTAAACAGACATACAATAAACAGTGACTTGAAGCAATAGTAATTACAACAATAACCCTTATGACTAAAAGGACCTCAGGCCTAAATGGATTTGCTACAGAATTCTAACAAGTCCTTAAAGAAATAGAAACAATGATTCCCAAATCATTTCATAAAGTATAAAAGCAAAGAATGCTTCCAAGATCTTTTACGAGGTCAGCATTATACTGGTACCAAAACCAGATAAACAACATACC
Source organism: Ondatra zibethicus (assembly GCA_004026605.1). NCBI lineage: Eukaryota > Metazoa > Chordata > Mammalia > Rodentia > Cricetidae > Ondatra > Ondatra zibethicus. The sequence goes on from PVIU01019854.1 coordinate 32,728, forward strand.
ATAGATAAGTCTCTCATGAATAAAGATACAAATATTCTTTATAAAATAATTTGAAAACCGAACTCAAGAACACATCAAAAAGATCATCATACTCAACTTGATTTCATTCCAGAGATGTGGGGATAATTTAACATATGTAAATCAATAGCTGTGTTTTTCACATAAATGGCCTTATGGGTGGAAATCATGAAATCATATATCAATAGATGCAGAAAAGCATTTGACAAAATCCAACAGCCTTTCATGATAAAAAAAAACAACAACTTTATAACAATTAGGATGAGCTGTCTCTCAGTACAATGAAAGTATATATTATGAACCTATAGCATCATGCTAAGTGAAAAAAATCAAGAACTTCTCATAAAATCAGGAACAAGACAAGAATATCCATGTTCTCCATGATTCTTTAATATAGTATTTCATATAGGGAGAAGAGCTTCCAAATGTTATCTTCTAAGCTTTACACTGCTGTAACAATCATGAACGAAAATTTTATGCCTCCTGGCACTGGGCCTATATAATCTGGGCCCTCCCAAGTTAGCTATGGGTGGGAAGGGCTCACAGGATCTGGCCATTTATTGATTCCTAGAGAGGGACTGCCATTGTATCCAGTTGTGTATCTACTGACTAGGCACTGGGCTCTAATGGATAGTTCCAAACCTCGTGGTGAGTAAGTCAGGCTACAGAGTATGATCCCTACCCCTAAACTTTGGTGAGTATTGATTGTGCACATGCATACACACACATGCATGCACACACACAGGGATAGAGAGAGACAGATAGAGACAGAGACACAGAGAGAAGACAGATAGACAGGCAGACATGGGGTAGGAGCAGTGCCAGTTTGGAAGAAGGGAGTCAGTCACATTGGGAAGGGGCAGGAGAGGGTAATGCAGGTTGACTATGATCATGATACTTTCTATACATGTATGTAATTGTTAAAAATGAACTAATTTTAAAAATAGAGGATAAGATGATACATGGCAGCAAAAGACATGCTAATTCCAAATTGAATCTTTAGCCCCAAATAAATGTTATTTTTATTATTGGAAACATGATCATGATAACTAGTGAAATTTGAATAATATCTGTAGACATAAACAATAAAATATTTTTCTTCTTATATGACATTTTAATATTAGGCTTAAAAAGAAAAAAGTAAACCAATGAGGAAGAAACAGATTGAAATAGATTACAAAATGATGCACATTCATCCTTTTCATGAAAGCAGAAGGTGGACCAGATAGGGTGTCCCCAGGCTGTAGCACCCTTCTTTATTCCAGCTTGCACTTTGGATCCTGCAACTCACAGTTCTGATAGTTTTCCTCATTTCTTTCTTCTTCTTCCTCATATGTACCTTTTCCTACTCCTTCCTCCTCCTTCTCTCTTTCCTTCTCTTCCCCTCCTCTCTCCATTCTATTTCTCCCCTCCTCCTACCTCTCCCTCCTCCCCTTCTACTCCCTCTCTCTCCTCTTTTTTCTTTTGTAACTTCTTCCGTAAAGTTTAACAGAGATCGTCTTTTTGGGTTTGGGTTACCTCACTCAGGATAGCGTTTTCTATTTCCATCCATTTGCATGCAAAATTCAAGATGTCATTGTTTTTTACTGCTGCGTAGTACTCTAATGTGTATATATTCCACACTTTCTTGATCCATTCTTTTTTTTTTGGTTTTTTTCTCCACATTTAATTTTTTATTTTTTTATTTTTTTAATTATCATTATTATATATTTTTTCTCCACATTTTATTACTGCATTATAAATAGTACCATTCAAAATTTCCACCTCCTCCGCTCCTCCCAATTCCCTCCCGCTTCCCCACTCCTCCTCCCCTTTTCCCCTCCAGTCCTAAGAGAGGGCAGGTTACCCTGCCCTGTGGGAAGCCCAAGGCCCTCTCCCCTCCATCCAGGCCTAGGAAGGTGTGAATCCACACTGACTAGGATCCCAAAAAGCCAGTACATACAGTAGAATCAAATCCCAGTGCCATTATCATTGGCTTCTCAGTCAGTCCCCATTGTCAGTCATATTCAGAGAGTCTGTTTCGATCACATGGTCGTTCAGTCCCAGTCCAGCTGGCCTTGGTGAGCTCCCACTAGATCAGGCACACCATCTCAATGGGTGGACGAATCCCTTGCGGTTCTGACTTCTGTGTTCATCTTCTCCCTCCTTCTGCTCTTCAGCTGGGCCTTGGGAGCTCAGTCCAGTGTTCCAACGTGGGTCTCTGTCTCTATCTCCATCCGTCGCCGGACGAAGATTCTTCTGCTCTTCGACTGGACCTTGGGAGCTCAATCCGTTGCTCTGGCGTGAATGTGGGTCTCTGTCTCTATCTCCATCCATCGGACGAAATTTCTATGGATGTGATCAAGATATTCATCAGTGTGACTATGGGACAATGATAGTTCCGGCACCCTCTCCTCTGCTGCCCAAGTACCTAGCTGGGGACATCCCTGTGGACACCTGGGATCTCCTCTAGAGCCAAGTATCTTGCCAGTCCTAAAATGACTCCAATAATGTAGATATCTTATTCCCTTCTCCAACACCCACCTTTCCTCCATCTCTGCCCTCCCACTCCCCCAATCTCTCCCCAGTCCTT